>WHYT01016024.1:47553-65003 GCA_009806455.1 Tetrax tetrax
GACAAGTCTGCAATGTAGGTCGAAGGTCCACCCAGCCATGAGACAGACATGTAGCAAGATTACAGCTCTGGGTTTGAGGAAAGCAGGCCTGCTGAGGAAATCTGGTAGGCAGTATCCAGTGGGAGTTGCCTTGGAGGGCAAAGAGGCCCAGGAGAGCTGGTCAGTCTTCAGATAAAACCTCCTCAAAGCACAAGAAGGGTCCACCTGATGTGTGGGAAGTCAACAAGGCCTGGCAGAAGGCCAGCATGGATGGATGAACAGAGAATGCCTGACAGAGGTTGACAGCGCAAAGAAGTGTATAGAAGGCAGAAACTGGGCTGGGCTGCTCTGGAGGAATAGAGCCATTGTATGAGTGTGGTGGAATCAGGAAAGCCTAAAGCTGAACTGGAGTGAAACTAGTGAGGAATGTGGAAGGCAATGTAAAGGAGTTCTTTGACTATGCTGGCAGTAGAAGGGAGACTAAGAAAAAGTGGACCCTCTGCCAAATGGGCATGGGATCTGGTGACAAAGGTCACACATGGTGCCTTCTTTGCCTTGGCATTTAGTTGTATAAGGTTTACTCTTAGGCATTAGGTCCCTGAGCTTAGTGGTAAAATCTGGCAATCATGTGGAGCATTATGCACAGTAGAGCAAGACTACACTGGGGACCAAAAGGCCAGCTGGACATGCACAAGTCTCTTGTGATAGGACTAGGGGTAATGGTTTTAAAATAGAGGGAGGTCGATTCAGACTGGACATAAGGAAAAAAAAAAATTTACAGTGAGGGTGGTGGAACACTGGGACAGGTTGTCCAGAGAGGTGGTGGATGCCCCATCCCTGGCAACATTCAACGCGAGGTTGGATGGGGCTCTGAGCAGCCTGATCTAGTGGAAGATGTCCCTGCTCCTTACAAGGGAATTGGACTAGATGACCTTTAAATGTCCCTTGCAACCCAAACTATTCTTTAATTTTGTGATTCTAAGTCCCTGCGTTTTCCTGAAATGCTGCCAAAGGTGCTGAGGGAGCCGACCAAAGTCACTGCAAAGCTGCTCTTGTCTTTGAGAGATCATAGAATCATAGAATCTTAAGGTTGGAAAAGACCTCCAAGATCATCAAGTCCAACCGTCAACCTAACACCACGATGCCTACTAAACCATGTCCTGAAGTGCCACATCTACACGGTCTTTGAACACCTCGAGGGATGGTGACTTTACCATTTCTTTGGGCAGCCTGTTCTGGTGCCTGACAACCCTTTCAGTAAAGTGTTTCCTAATATCCAATCTAAACCTCCTCTTGCCACAACTTGAGGCCATTTCCTCTTGTCCTATTACAAGTTATTTGGGAGAAGAGACCAACACCCACCTCCCTACAACCTCCTTTCAGGTAGCTGTAGAGAGCAATGAGGTCTCCCCTCAGCCTCCTCTTCTCTAGACAAAACAATCTCAGTTCCCTTAGCCGCTCCTCATAAGACTTATTCCTCAGATCCCTCACCAGCTTCATTGCCCTTCTCTGGACACACTCCAGCAGCTCAATGTCCTTCTTGTAGTGAGGGGCCCAAAACTGAACACAGTATTCGAGGTGTAGCCTCACCAGTGCCAAGTACAGGGGCACGATCCCTTCCCTACTCCTGCTGACCACACTGTTCCTGATGCAAGCCAGGATGCTGTTGGTCTTCTTGGCAACCTGGGCACACTGCTGGCTCATGTTCAGCTGGCTGTCAACCAGCACCCCCAGGTCCCTTTCCACCAGGCAGCTTTCCAGCCACTCTTTGCTAAGCCTGTAGTGTTGCATGGGGTTACTGTAACCGAAGTGCAGGACCCAGCACTTGTCCTTGTTGAACCTCATACAGTTCACCTCGGCCCATTGATCCAGCCTGTCCAGCTCGCTCTGCAGAGCCTTCTATGAGTTAATTTTACACACTGCAAATCTGAGCTCAGTGAATATATGTTTGCAGGCATACATGGAATTTGAGATTCCAACTTAAAAAAAAATCCTTAAACAGAAAATGTCTGAAATGAAGACTGCAGGCGAGTTTTATGAAAATTAGTCAGTAGGCATGAATGACTGTCTTGCATTGTTGGTGGTCTTGGCAAGCCAGGAATTATGTTGAGAATGACTGTTGTCCCATGTCTGATGAGATAGATAGAACATACCACCGTCTTGTTACTGCACTGCCTTTGGTCCATATATAGTAGCTCTTGTAGTCAGCTGGTAATTTGGCTGAATCAATCTGATGTTTTTAGTAGGCATAAGTCAGGACAGCTACATTACTTACTGTATGATCAGTTTAGCAGACATGCTAAACATGAACTGCTTAGTGAAAGAATATTGCAAAGATTCAGATACTGTACTTGTTTGGCAGGGAAGGTATAATTAATAATGTCATTGCATAAAAGTCAGCTGTTCAGTAGTCATGCTACCTGCCAACTGTAGATTCAGAAATATTTTATCCATCTGCCAATGCTTTCAAATCATTCTAGCGAGGTTTGTATTTCTATTTTAAACTGTGTAAAGGGAAATTGCGCCCATTCTCTCAGTGCTAAGGATGGCGCAAGCCTTACCCTACCTACTTTTAGAGAAAGAGACAAGGGGAAGAAAAGTATTAGAGGTCATCACAGAGGTTTAGTTTAGTGTCTAAAATATACTGGACATATGCCAGAGTGATTCTGAAGGTCTTTTTGGGGGAAAGGAGTGGTGCACCTCAGGATCAAATAATATGTGCCTCCAGGAAACATTCCACAAAAATTTGTGAAGTGAAATTATCACTTCACATGATAAACCACAGGAATTTTCATTTTACACCTTCCATTAGTGCCGTGAAACAAATGAGTGTAATTTTCCATTATGTACTGCTACTTTGCTGAGGTAGGTATTAAATATTTATTTATGCAACTTTGATTATTTTTTTTTAATTTGAAAAAATCCATGAGGTCTTTCATTTATGTGCCCCTTTTTTTCTTCTCATACATGCTGAGCCAGTGCAATCTACAGTGTTCTTTTCATTCTTTTATATTGCTTCCTATGGACAGGACCAATTATTTAATATCAGACATATAAATTAAGCAAGTGAGATACTTTAACTAGTAAAATGATATGTATAATAATGACACAAATGCAATAATTCTACAAAAGCAAAAAATTATTTATTTCATTATTTTTGTTCTCACTGTGACATACAAGCTTTGTAGGCCCTTATGAAATCTCACCCAAGTAGTCCATACTACTAGGTTTTTTAGGTCAGAGGTTGTGTGATCAAAATGAGTTAGTTTTTGCATGTAAAATACAGTGTTTCCTCCTCTTTTTTGTTTGCATAGGGGGAGCAACTCTCTCTGGTTAGTACAGGATCTAGAATGGATATATTAAAAAACAAAATGAAAAAATGGAAATAGCAAGAATGTTTGCAATATGGGGAAGAAGGAAGGACTTTCACTTGATTGGTGAATGAATGGAATGCTGACTTGTGGAAGTGCTATGTTGTTTCTAGAGCATTTGAATTGGCTACATTTTTAAGGGACAGATAGTAACTAATGAGGTAGGATTGCAAAGTCATCACAGTTATATCTGAGACAAAAACATATGAGCAAACTGAAACAGTGCTGTTCTAACAATGAGTGAGAGCCTAGTAGACCAAGATGTCTAGAGAACTAGCACAGAATAATGTCTTTACTTTTATTCCCAGCTTGCTGCTTTTTATGGAAATATTTTTGCTTGTTTGTTATAGCTGAGTGAATTTGCATGTGATATTAATTTCATGCTGCTGTTTTGACCATGGTATGAAAAGATATTGTTCCATTCCTACTGTAGTGTGAATCCTTATAGTATCTAATCTGTTATCTTTGTGCCTGTCCAGCCCAACTACTACTGGAGATAGGCTTTTTTAAAATAAAGAGGTAAGTGAAAATAATTTTTATTCTTTGAAAAGGAGAAGACCGTGAAAGAATAAGGATAACATAAAGAATTACTGGAATTCTTTCATGCTTTGGCAAGAGAGTTCTCTCCAGTTTTTGCTAGTTGTTAACAGTCTGCATTCTAAGCTGGAGGGAAAAAAAAAGACCGTTAAATTTAAGTCAATTTAACTCCTTTTGAAAAACTAAATCCGTTTGAAATCTTGACAACCCATTTTATGACTATAATCTCTGAAAATGCAAGTTAAATAAAAATATCCAAGAAGTGGATACTTGCTGTCAATTTCTGCAAGAAGGCAAGCAAAAAAACCTGGTAGAAGTCTTAGCTGCTGAAAGCAAAGCTGACTGAAAGCCTAAACCAGTTTTTGCAAGCAGTAGCTTTCATTTCAGATTATTCACTTAGTTCTCAACATCTAGTTAATTCAGTACTGAAAAACTGGTATCTGGAAAAGCAGACAAACTTGCTTTCTGATTTTGAACACATAAAGAGAATTGGGTGTTAGCATATAAGAGCTACAGTTTCTATGTCTTTAAAGAGTTTAGTCATTGGAAGTGTTCAGTTCATTAACTACAAGTAATAATTCCACTGTTAAAGAAATCAATTTAAAATTAAAACTATGGTTTGGCAGTTCTCCTGGTTTCTTATCTATACAGCACACTAGGCATAGTACTGTGTAAATAATAGCACATATTTTTGAAATGTTATATTGTGGCTTCTTTCATTGAATTACAATTTCTACCAAAAATCAGTTACCATTAATTACAAAAAAATCATATAGGAAATAAAAACTGATCATTCACTGCTTTCTAACGTAGTAACAACAACAACAACAACAAATGACTAAGTATATAAATATAATTCTCTTCTAGCCTGACAAAAAATGCATTAAATATCTATGGAAGGAAGCTGAGTGAAGGATACAAAAGCAACACAGTTAAAATCCATGACGTGTGAAGGGTTTCTTGCATTTGATTTAAATTATGGCTGAAGTTGGTGGTTTATAGCTGTGTCTTAAATCAATCTGCATTGACCCTGACCATTAGAAAAGCATTTTTGAGAACAAAGGTCACTTCAAAGGGCTCCTAGTAGAAATAGCAGTTTTTCTTTTTCACATTTGGGGAGAATGGTGAGATTGCTCTCCAGCTGTCATTGCTGCAATCCATGTGCCATTCATAGACTTATATTCAGAGTAAGCAAAGCTATACTTTGTGTCTAGAGTGCAGATATGTGAGTCTTTTTAACATATATTGTTCTATGCTCTTGTTTTTATTGGATAATCAGTTTACAGACTCATTCAAACTCTTGAGCTCTGTGGTCCCCATTCACCTCTCTCCTAAAGCAGAATGGACAGACAAAAATTGTTCCTCTTGCAGGTGGCTGAAATGCCTTTTAAATGCAAGGTAGATTTGAAGCCATGGAAGAATATCAGCTGCTAATCTATGGGAGGTGATGATGTTAGTTGCTGTGGCAAAGTTTACTTGATTTTCCTCAGATCAGGCCTGCTGCAAATGCAAACAGTAAACTTAAATATTTAACAAGTGGTTTGAGCTAAATGCTGTGACTCTACAAGGGAGTAGAGGACTATTTACAACCCAACACCAGCTTTTTTTTTTTTATTGCCTTCCATTTTATAGCTGAGAGGTGTGTTCAGTTATATTCTAAAAGTATGAGCTAGGAGTTCATGAGGGCAAGGCACAGAGCTCAAGCCCCAGTCAGACATGCATTGTGAATGGCAAAGCAATCACTGCTTAGGTTTCTGTATTTTTGTAAGGTGTATGAGATCAGAGCATAACTGGAGAAACATATCAGCACAAATAAAGTCAAATTGGGAATTAGATAAGTCTTTCCTGACTTTAAGGTCTTGGTGGATGGTTTTCAGACTTGACAACAATAACTGAAGGCCACTGTGGCTTATCTTTGATGTATGTGGCAAAAGAGATGGAAGCACATAAGAAGGTAGGTGAGCAAGGGCTGTGGTTTTGGGTGTTCCAGCCGACGCAAAAGCTATTTTAACTTGTGGAACATGAAGAAATTTTGGAAATCCTTCTGGATAGAGACTGGAAAGGACAAAATCCCATGGCTGCTTCTATGATGGAAGATTATTTTAGTCAATGTGTTAATGTAATCCATGTTTGTATTAAAATCTATAGCACAGCTTGCAGTTCAGGATTAGCTATTAGCTATTTTCCAGTCAGATATCTTGTGTGATGCAAGTCAGTATGGAGGTGTCATTTAAGACAATGTCCCCAGCATTATTTTATCATAACAAGCAGTCTAATGCAGGCAGATTACACTGCACAGATTTAAAGTCAGGAACTGCAGCTTTATTATGAATTCTACAGAACCAGTAAAGGAAACTCTGAGATTTAGATGCGATAACAGGATATCCTGACTGTGTAAGAAGGTAACCAATCCCAGCATATGGGTTGAATGACATATTCCTCTGATATAGGTAGAATTGTTTTTCTTGGTTTGTTTAAACACTGCCATTCTTACAGATTTGGAGATTTTGCTTATGTGTTGCTTAAGCTTTCAGATGTGGCTGCTGGTAGCTCTTCTTTCTGTCTTCTGCCTTCTTACGCTTGCCAGATTATGAACTCTTCATGGGCTGCATAAACTATTAGAGTGATTGTATGTGAGTGACAGTCCTGTCTCTGTGTGGCCTTGCAGGAAGAACAGTTTGGTGGCCCTTACTTTTTGGCTTAAAATATACCAGCTCATGCTTTTAGCATACTTCCATCACAGCAGTAAACTTTGCTATTTTTTGTAAAAGACTTCCAGGTTTTGGAGACTGTGTACAGCCATGCATTCCCACTGACTTCACAAGGGAGAAACATAATTCTGGGCAAAAACATACAGCAGGGGAAAAATGTTGTTGATGGGTCCAGCCTTAGAATGAGTTTAGGCTGAAATAATTTGGCGTTTTCTCAAGAAAAATGAAAAACTTCATTTTGATGAAGTGCGTTCTTTCCTTTGTATTTCAAACTCACAAAGATATTGAAATATGGATTTAGGAGCCTATAGTTATGTTTTACTTTCTTTTAGAGACTTTTCATGACTTCACAGGCCTCATGGCTGGCATCCAACTGTTCTTGTGCAAAGTCAGTGAAACTATCATCGGTATCAAGAAACTACCTTGCTAGAATGACTCTTGATAGCTAGTGTTGAACATTAGTTGAAGCCATGGAAACAATGGGCCAAAATACAGAAACACAAAATGGCACTGAGAAGAGAAGCATCAAGAAAATCCAGAGAGTAGAAGATTGCCACTTAGATCTTGTTCTCAGTGAGGAGTGGTCCTTTGAGATGATTCCTAGTGTAAAGCTCATGAAGGTAAGTAGCATAATAGAAAATAGACATCTGGCTTACCTCTTGAGGGATTCTGTGCTGAAAGTTTGTAAACACTACAAAAGTGCCTTACAAGTAGAAAAAAATCACAGAAAATGCACATAAGAAGTGTAATGTGTAAGGTGATAAGATGGAGGGGTTTTTCTTATTTCATATTCTGTGTATTCTATTTTTATTTCTAAACTTTTCCCTGATTTATTCTAGTGCTTTGTTTGGATTTCCTCATAAGGATATTGTAATTAGAGAAAGAAAATACCTTTATAGGGTAGAGAAGCGTTATTATCTAATCTTCCAGATGAGGAATCTTGTATTTGAGAAATAATAGAAGGCTTGTGACTTCTTTAAGTCACAGTACTTAAGTACAATAATGACTTTACTCCCAGTAATGGCTAATTCATATATAGTATCCAGATTGATGGGAAAAATTATAAGATGGATGGGAGATTCCAAAGGAAATTCCTACCAGTTTGTTTTACACAGAGTCTCATCCCATTAGAACTGTACCATGTTGTTTTATATCTCTGTGTGTCTGCATGAGTTATGTTACTTGAAGGAAGTGGAACACAGATTACCTTCAGCGGTCTAGATCAGCATGCATTCTGAAGTGGGGTGTGTTCCACTTCTAGTCCCACCTGATAGATGTTTTACAGTATAGCTTTGCAGTTTTATGCCACAACTGTAATTTAAAGACAACAAAACTTGTATATGTGATTCATTCTTGTCTCTGCTTGTGGGCTATGTAGGATACTGTTATCCCCTTTCTGCATATCCAAATGGCCACTCAGCATAAATCTGTTTCTGAAGGTGCACGTGTTTCTCTCTACAGGCAGCCCAGGATGATGAGACTTAGGAAATACATAAAATTATAGGACAGAGAAATTCTAACTGTTTTACCAACAGCAGGGATTTGAACAGATGTCTCCTGTGTAAGCTGCTGCTAGAGATTTGTTCATTTCTTTGGTTTTGGTTCTTGAATCAGCTCCCTCTTGAAGGCAATACTGCTCTAAATTTAGAAGTTTAGCTTCAGGGCAATGAGGCTTTTTGCTGACCAATAACTTGAAAATATGTGTATTTCTCTTAATCATGCATATCATTTTTGTATCCAAGTAGTTCCATTTGAGTCGTATTAGTAGAGTAGGAAAATAGGAAGTCACATTTGCCATTAGCAAGTGTGAGTCTAGTCAGTTCTGTAGCTACAGAATATATTCACAGCTTGACAACTGAGGCAGTTGACTTCAGTAAAAACTGCAGTAATGTAACATTGCAGTTGTGCTTGTAGATGTAAAGAGTAGCTACTGGGTAGTCTCGTATTAGGTTGTTGTGACTTAACTTGTTTTCATAACAAAGTTGGACGAGATATCAAGAACGGCGATGAATCCTTTATTTGAAATAAATATATTTAGAATAGGCGTTCATAAGCCATTGTCTAGGACCATAATTTGTTGTTTTCTTCTCAGTGGTTAACCATCAACTTATTTCTGACACCAAGATTAGGTCATCAGCAACTTGATCTTAGTAACAGACATGCCAGAGAGATTACTGGAGAGTATGGTCTGGACTTATTATAAGAGCAGCCTACTCAGTACCTAAGATGTTTGGTTTCTTGATAAAATGCTCACAGGTGACCTGCAGAAATGGGAGGAAAAAACTGCTGAAGGGGCAGTTAACTTGTGTTAGAGGTAGGAAAATGGGAGATATTTTTAGGCCATACTTGAAGGATTTAATTACTTCTATGTTAAGTTTTTGGGTTAAGCATGTGTACATAAACCAAATAAATAACACTTGAGATAAGGAAAAAATCAAACCTAGTCTGTTTACTTTTCTAGGTAAACTTGAGGCTAACTTTCACTGTATTTCATGACTAGCTCAAAGTGATTGTTTGGAGATCTGCATAGTGCAATGGATTAAGTTCCATTAACAGTCTTGTGTTTTTTTCCAGTAGAACATAATTTACATTTTAATTCATTCTGCAGGGACAGAAATAAAACTGAAGATGTGACTGGGTAGTGGACACAGACCCTGCTTCCCTTAGAGGAAGCCTGCAGAATGAGCTCCAACTTTATTAGATGCCAGAGAATCCACGCATGAGCGTTGTTCTGTGTGCCCTGTAAGATGGCAAGCATTAACAGACGTTAGTTCATAATGGATCAGAAAGCTGAGAATCCAAATAATGAATGACAAGTCTATAGGAATCCAGGTTTCATTACATCTTCTGTGACAGAGTGATTTGCTTTTTTTAGGTCACAGTCAAGTGAGTATGAGGTGTTGTTAATATATTTCCCTCCTGTAAGCTGAAATAAATACATCAGTCTGAAGAATTGCTGGAGTTTTTTGCACATGGAAATAATAACATAAGAAATATTACATTTGATTCAGGGTTGGCATGGAACACTTGAGCCCTTAAGAGTAGTCTCACTGCAGATGAATCCTTTGGGCACAGATTTTTGTTCCCTACAGAATTTGAATAGTGCTTTTCTTTTGCTGTGTGTATATGATGTAGGTAGGTAGTGATTTTCTCAAACTGTGATACTGCTGCTAGTAGTGTGTTGTTACCCGTAGTTGAGCCTTTTAAGCATAAAATATGCTTGTGAGACAGGGCTTTGCATTTTACCTTTAGCTTCTGGTGTCTGGTACATTTTGAGAGATGTCCTACATGATGTTGTGGCCAAAAGCTTTTTTAATCTTATTCTGCAACATTTAATAATGGAGTATTATCTTCATTGATTGTTGAAAGGACTTTTTAAACTGCAGTCACATTATGAAATTGTTTCGAGGTAAAAGCACAAAAGAAACCAAAATAATTTTGAGGGCTATAGTCAAGTGAGTATGAGTTTTTGAGGATATATTTCCCTCAACATACTTACCACTAGTTAATTTATTTCTTGTTCTTTCTAGTAACAAGAAAGCATTCAGAACACTTTGCAACTCTTGTCAACAAAAGAGTTATGGGAAATTGCTTTATGCTACTGTCACTTATTCAGCAATCACCTTCTCTCTTGATTGTTGAATTTTATTTGAGTCGGAAAATAAAGCACACTTACTCCTCACAGTCTGGCTGGTGTAAAAGCTCTGTAACTGTTCTGATCTGTGCAGAAGTGGATACAGAGAAATCTATCAGAGAGTGTACAGTGGGATGGAACTATCTTCTGTAGTCCGAGTACTTCCCAGCTGTGACCACTGCAATCTTGTCAGCATGTTCAAATGTAATGCTATCAAAGCAAGAGCTTTTGTCTTTATTGAGCTTGTGTGGTGAACAGAGAGGCTCACTGAGAGGGAAGGATGAGCCAACACCGGTCTCACTTAGACTTCCTTACTTCTGCTAGTATTTTGTGTGAACATAATCCAGTCCCAAAAATGAGAATATATGGGAAATCTGTGGAGAACTTGCAGAAACACACTGATTCTTTGTGTTAGAGTGGGAGTCAAGAGCTAGAACTTTACCCTGCAGATTGTATGGCATATTATTTTTATTTAAAATATTTTTCAGAATGTATATTTCTATTAGAGTCTAGTGTTTTCCAGTACATTTATATCCATTGCATTTGTCTTTGGAGAGACTAAAGTGCAATTGGACTCCAATGGGAAGCACTTTTCTCTCCTTCACACTAGATTCAGTTAGACTGTTAAAGGCACAGAAAACAGAATGCCTGCCACCTGAAATATTTCATCCATTGGTCATGTTAGCAGACTAAACATGCAGGGAAAGGACAATCTAAAACACAGATAAGCCAGCCACTCCTTGCACTTTTCCCTAGGTATCAGGGACATTAGATGCCATTGTCATACATACTGCTTGTCTCTTTATGTTAGTGTATTAAGTTATCCTACCAGTTGTCAATCCTTAAGGTTTTGGATTGTTCTTTGCTGACCCTATTCCTCCTTAGTCTGACTTGTGGAAAAAGGAGATACATGAGCTTATCTTCCGCTCATATGGCCTTGTTTATACTCCTGTTCTAGTAGCTTTCTGTCACCTTTTCTAGGGGTGCCCCTTTTAAGTTTACCTCCTTCTATTCTTCTGAAAGCACTGCGTCACAAACTCTGCTATTTTGTTAGCAGTGCCTATCTGAAGACTAAATGTATACACATCATGAATATTCACTTGTTTGTTACAGTAATTGCAAGAGCTGTTAATCATTGCTGAGATTTAGAGTTGGTTGCTAGACATTCTTTTGTCCCAGTTTCTTTTTTCCCAGCATTTCACAGACCAAGGTAACATCATAGCTTTTATATGGCAACGGTGGCTTCTTGCCTAGCTTCTCTGATAGGAAGATTGTTTTGTCATGGTATACGGTGATGAAAATGGTGATGAAGCCACCCCATGTCTTTCCCATCCTCTTTGCAATATTCTGTTCTTTACTTCAGTTCTGCCTATTTTAATGTGGCAGAATTGGAATCTGAAGAAGTCCCATGACAGTTCTCTTTTATGAGCTAATTCCTCAGTGTTTTAAAGTTAGTCTTTGCTGATCCTTCCTTCCATATGAAGGCTCTGTGAATGAAAGCTCCAGGAATAGTACGGAGTATCTTTAAATATACAGGCAGATATAATGAGAAGCTGGGTTTACTCTGATAGTAGCTGGACTATGGAAGTTAATCAACACTGAGCAGGACCAGACTTGATCTCAGTACTCCCTTAACTAAACTATTCCGGCATCTGTTTCTCTGCAGGTTCCTTCTTCTTATAGTGAGTTTGTTGGGAACATATTGTTAAAGCATTCTAGATAAGAATTGGAGCGTTTCCTTTTTTCTTGCTTCTACAATTAGTAGTCCTTAGTCTCCTTTCAGACAAGTCAATGAAAGCTTTTAAAATGTTTTTTTCTTGGAAGCAATGTAGGACTCAAAGACAGTTTGCAGCATGCATCTGTATTTGTTAAGTGGTCCAATGCCACTGTCCTCTGTTTGCTTTGGGATAGCAAAGGTATTTTTCCACCTGTAACAGTCTGAATTTTCTTACTGAATTTTAATGTTTCTTCCTGAGCCAGTGTGATTGCCTGTTTTTTATTTCCTGAACACAGATCTCTGGACAGAAGGGAAAAGTGAGATTCAGTTAACTGATTAGTTATCTGCCTACTCTCTGATGCTTATAACTCTCCTCACTGTAGCACATGGCTGCTTTCCTACCTGTTTTTATTTATCTGACCCCTTATAATGTCAGTCTTTGTTAGAAGCGTCTCTGAAGAGAATCTAGTTGTCTTGTAATACCTCCAGCAAGCTGGAGGCGGAAGATTTCACTTACCTCAACTTTAAGTCTTTGAAAGTAAGAAGATACATATAATCCAGGCAATGGATGGATAACACATAACATCTTTTTAATTGAAGACCTCTTGCCAGAGTATTTAAGAATGTGTAGGAGGTGTTCCCAGTCCACTGGGAGATGCTATTTGCCAGATAGTAGCTTCAAAATAGAACATACTAATGAAAAGAGTTAGGATAGCTTTGAATACTGCCAAAGAAAAATTAAATCTGCACTGAATTAGTCAGTTGTAATAAATTTTTTTCTCTGGTAAATCTAATACAGTTACTGATTATTTTTTTTTTAATGAATGCCGAGCAAAACCATTCATCCTTTTATTATCATCGCTATTTTTAATCATAAAATTGTACTTCAATACCAAGAACAGCAGATAGCACTTATTTTCCAGCCTTCATTCCGTTTGTCTGTTGTATTTTAACTAGTTCTACTGAAAGTAAAACAATATAGAGTCCTTGGGAACTGGAAGCCATGCTACTATCTGATGTAAAATAAGTAAAACTGGAAGTCAATTTTACTCTTTAGTCAGGTATCAGTGGTGCCAGAAGATGTCATGAATTAGAGAGGAGAGTGAATCCCCTAGAGTTTTGTGCTGTTTTAACATACAAACTGACCAAGAGAATAACACTCACAAGATTTAATTCACACATATACAGTGATTGATTTCTTCGCTGGTAGTTTCTTCACACTGATTCCTTGCATCTTTTCTCAGAAGTACCTCCAACAGCTGAAAGAAAAGGATACAAGTGGATTTGCAGAATGTAGTCTAAGCCTCTGTTAGCATCTTTCAAGCTGATGGAGAACACTAAGTGTTTGAGATGCTGTGTTCTTGCTTGTACCCTGTAGTACATCTTCAAGACAGTATCTTAAGTCATGTTAACTTATTTGGGGCTGGAAAGATCCTCAGTCCTTTTAGACAAATTGGATGAGGGTTGCTGACTGCCGCCCCCCCACCACCCAGTCCTTTAAATATCTGATTTTTTTTTTGTTACTACTTTTATTTGGTATTAAGAGATAGAGCAGAATTAAGCAGCTGTGATTAAAATAAACAAAGAGGATAAAGAGGCTTCAGGAGAATTGGCTCAGGAAAAAAGAGGCAGATTAATAACATATGACCAACAGAGGTGCCTAGATTTCATGAAGTTATGCCAGTGAATGCTAAACATTGTAAATGTACTGTCCACCCTTGATAGTGGACTGACCACAATCTGACTGTGCTTCTTGTGGGAGTAGAAAATGTCCATGAATAAATAGGTGGGTACATACATCTCAGAAGAAAGTACTGCAGATAGATGCCCCTGCATTTGTGCAAATATATAACACAAGAATTTGGCATAGTTTTAAACAGCCATACCATTCTGTTTTCAAAAGGCTTTAATGCAGCTGCTCTAAAATTAGAGCACTGGGGAGACTCAACAGATCATGACTCCATTTGTTTTTCTCCCTACTATTGATGGAATAAAATAGGATTGGCTGGAGAGGGCGGGAGCAGCTCTTCTGTGAGCACAGGCTGAGAGAGTTGGGGCTGTTCATCCTGGAGAAGAGGCGGCTGTGGGAAGACTTTATAGCGGCCTTCCAGTACCTAAAGGGAGCTTATAAGCAAGATGGGGAGAAACTCTTCAGCAGGGCCTATTGTGACAGGACAAGGAGTAATGGCTTTAAATTAGAAGGAGGTAGGTTTAAATTAGACTGGAGGAAGAAATTCCTTACGCTGAGGGTGGTGAAACACTGGAACAGATTGCCTAGAGAAGTGGTAGAATCTGCATCCCTGGAAACATTCAAGGCCAGGTTAGATGGGGCTCTGAGCAACCTGATCTAGTGGAAGATGTCCCTGCTTCTTGCAGGCATATTGGACTAGATGACCTTTGAAGGTCCCTTCCAATCCTAACTATTCTATGACTCCATGATTCTATATTTGCCCATGTCTGTCTTCTACTGGGGAGCCCATAACTGGACACAGCATTCCAGTTGTGACCTCACCAGCGCTGAGCAGGGGAAAGGATCACATTCAAACTCAAACCTGCCAGAAACACTCTTCCTATGCAGCTCTGGATGCTGTTGGCCTTCTTTACCATGAGGTTGTATTGCTGGCTTATGGTCAACAAAAAGTCCACCAGGACTCCAGACCCTCCAAAGAAGAGCTGCTTTCCAGCTTGTCAGCCCTCAGCACGTCCTGGTGCAGAAGGTTATTCCTCTCCAGGTGCAGGACTGTCCATTCCACTTTGTTGAACTTAATGAGATTCCTCTCTGCCCAGTTCTTCACCCAGCCCAAGCCTGTATGAATGGCAGCTTTTCCATCTGGTATATTGGCCACTCCTAGTTTATCCTAGTTTTATCCTCTAGCAAACCACTGAAAACCTCTAAGACTGGAGAGGATTTTGACAACTTCTTGGTATCTTCTTCCAGTGCTATACTAATTTATCAATGAAAGTTTTTCCCAGTGTGCAACATAAACTACCCAAGCTGCCCTTCAACTAAGTAAAGAGATTAAGCTGGCCTTGGCAAATCAAGCAAAGCCAGCTCTTACAACTTCTTTTTGCAAAACATATCTTTATTGAATATTCCAATATGTCCAGGTAAGAGCATCCAAGCCAAAACTTAAGGCTTCTGGCTGCAAATTTGCAAATTCCAAAAACGCAGACTGGAAGAAGTTTCGGAATTGAATGCTTCTCAGGGTAGCTCTCCCTCTGCTGGCCCCACAAAAGATCACAGTCTCTGATACCTGATTTCAGTTTTTCAGGACCATCCTAGCATTACTGCTGGGAGATGACTCTAGGAAGAGGATAACTGCTTTATCTGGCAGATGAATTAAGGAGGTTCAGCATTTGCATATTCCAGTTCTGTACTGTCTGCTACACACAGGCTGTCATTACAGCTGTTACAGCACTAGACTCAAAGGAGACATCAGAATAATTTATTTCTCTTGCTTCAATGCCCAGTTCATAGGAATGTTGTAGAGGAGTTTAAATCTTTGCCACATGGCAGTAGCACTAATTAGGTATTATTAAGTAACACTTCCATATTGCATTCTTATTTTCTACTTTATAGCTGAAGAAATCACATTTTGGCGATCTGGCTTTGCAAGAGACTTTCTCTGAGATTTTCAGCTGTTAAGCCCCAGTTCTGATTAATCCTGTGGATTATCAAGATAGAGCAGGAAAATTTATCTGGACTTACCTGAAAATCTCCTTTAAACACCAGCCCTTTAAAGAGATGGATGAACGACCCAAATGCAGAGATGGCAAGTGTCATCCAAAGACTTAATTTGCAGAAAGCATATCTCTGTTTTGAAGTGGTAGAAACCATTTAATTCCCGTCCCATCCCTCCTTCCAGAACAATAATTCTGATCTATAAATCAGGGAAGAATACTGTAAAAGCAAAAGATGAGCACCTCTGTCTGACAGTAAATTAATGGAATAGCACTACTGCTGAGCTTTGAGTCCACTTTTCCCTTTAAGTTACCCCCCACTTTGATTAATCCTGTGCTTTGAACAGAACAGTTAATTCGTTGTGATAGTTTGAAAAATCCTGTTATTTGCAGTGATAATCTTTCTGGACAATCAAGTTAGTATCTTCCAAAACTTACGTTAATGTGCATTAAAACAAGAGCAGGGACTGCAGTGTCTGTTGAGACAGGAAGACAGAGTGTTGGTCTTTTGAACAGTATCTCTTACTGTTTTGAATCTCTACACCGGACTGCTTCCAGATGAAGCACCACATCCAAAATGCACAGATGATGTGAACTCTTGCTGCTGATCTGAAGAGTCAGTTTTCCAGCTGCTAAAGAAGATTATGTCCATCTTTCTGTCTTGTAGAAGTTTTCTTTAAAAATTCCCATATGGTGGGAAAGAACAGCCTTTCAAACTGTTTTCCAAGATGTGCTGCTTCTTCATTTGATAGGAAACCTGTGAGTTCATTAAGATACCATAAATGAAGGAGATGGGGGGAAAAAAAAAACCAAAAATCAAGGACAGAGTGAGCAGACTGTGCTGCTTCATAAAGACCATTCTCTTCCTCATCTAGTCTGCACACTGACTGGTCTGAAAGTGAGTTGGAGAAATGGTGGACATCTCTATCTTGAAAAGAAGAGCTACGATAGGTAAACTTTACCTTGTAGGACTTACCAAACAGAGGGAAAACATTACTGGCAGCTTTTCCAAAGTGTCACTGACCCCAGCAGAAAGGAGGGTTTTAAGAGACACTTGGACACTAGAAAACCTTTCTGTGCTAGGCTTTGGTGATGCATTCTGCTTGTCCACATGGCTTCTTCATGCTTGTCTTTTCAGTGCAGGTCCTCTCCCTGTTGACTTCTTGTTTAAATTTACTTCTCAATTATGTGAAGCAAAATATACTACATAATGCTTGCTAATATTCCCCTTGTTCCTATTGTTGGAAAAGATTAAAGAGACAGACTGTTTGGTTTTCATACTGACCTCTAGAGTGGTGAATATTTCATTTATATCCTGTATAATAATTCCTCCTATGCTAGATAATCCTGTGCACAATCTCCTTCTTTACAATATCTCAGTATTGACATACCTCTGACCATCTATGTTGTCTTTCCTTAGATCTTGTAAACTCTTACTATATCTTCTTTAGGTTAAAGCAACTAAATCTGGATATAGAATCATAGAATCATAGAATCATAGAATGGTTAGAGTTGGAAGGGACCTTCAAAGGTCATCTAGTCCAACCCCCCTGCAAGAAGCAGGGACCTCCCTGACTAGGTTGCTCAGAGCCCCATCCAGCCTGGCCTTGAACGTTTCCAGGGATGGGGCATCCACCACCTCTCTGGGCAACCTGTTCCAGTGCTCTACAACTCTCATTGTAAAAAATTTTTTTCTATTATCTAATCTAAACCTCCCTCCTTCTAATTTAAACCCATTACCCCTTGTCCTATCACAACAGGCCCTACTGAACAGCCTGTCCCCATCCTTCCTGTAGGCCCCCTTGAGGTACTGGAAGACC
>WHYT01016024.1:81351-94745 GCA_009806455.1 Tetrax tetrax
CGGCTGAGCATGAGCCGACAGTGTGCCCGGGTGGCCAAGAAGGCCAACGGCATCCTGGCTTGCATCAAAAACAGTGTTACTAGCAGGAACAGGGAGGTAATTGTCCCCCTGTACTCGGCACTGGTGAGGCCGCACCTCGAGTACTGTGTTCAGTTTTGGGCCCCTCACTGCAAGAAAGACATTGAGGCCCTGGAACACATTCAGAGGAGGGCTACGAACTGGTGAGGGGTCTGGAGCACAGGCCTTATGAGGAGCGGCTGAGGGAGCTGGGATTGTTCATTCTGGAGAAGAGAAGGCTCAGGGGAGACCTTATAGCTCTCTATAACTTCCTGAAGGGAGGTTGTGGTGAGCTAGGGGTCGGCCTTTTCTCTCGTGTAGACAGTGATAGAACTAGAGGCAATGGTTTCAAGCTGCGCCAGGGGAGATTCAGGCTGGACATTAGGAAATATTACTTCTCGGAAAGGGTAGTCAGGCACTGGAATGCACTGCCCAGGGAGGTGGTGGAGTCACTGACCATGGGGATGTTCAAGAAACGTTTGGATGTTGTGTTGAGGGATATGATTTAGCTGAGAAGTATTGGTGATGGTTGGACTGGATGATCTTTTAGGTCTTTTCCAATCATGATAATTCTGTGTGATTTAGTTTCACTTTGTTTCAGCACCAAGCCAGTGAGAGCATTACTGCAGAACAGTTACCTGAGAATTTGCTTGAGAAATTCTTTCCTTTCAGAGTAGAGAAGAAGGAGCCAGTGCCATTTATTTATAATGGTGAAACCTTTCTTTTGTTTATTTTGTTGCAGTTATGTGGCTGTGGGCTGCTAGGTGTGGGCATCTGGCTGTCAGTGTCACAAGGAAACTTCGCCACATTTTCTCCTAGCTTTCCGTCGCTTTCTGCTGCCAACCTAGTCATTGCCATTGGAACAGTCATCATGGTGACCGGCTTTCTGGGCTGCCTAGGGGCTATCAAGGAGAACAAGTGCCTCCTGTTGAGTGTAAGACATCAATATTTCTTTTCACTAAGACCAGTGACTGTTGCTTTGTTATCATTTTATTTAAATGACCAGTGCAAAATAGTCTTGTGGATCACTGTTACATTCCCCTTGGTTTTCAGTCTTTTGTATGCTTGCAGTATGACATCCCTTAGCTTTGGTGACAGTGATATCATTGGTGTATTAGCAAATGTATCTTTGTACTGTATGCCCTGATACATTTGATAGCAAAGCAAATTACTATCAGTTGCCTCTGAATGGTTAAACATGAACTGTAAGGTCAACCTGGATAACCTTTCTGGAAATATCCATTAAAAGGATTGACTGAAAAATCTTAAGCACAGCTGGTTTTGGATGCCACTCAAAGCCTCTCATGGCTATTTTCTGCTTTGCCCTTATCTAAGGCCTTTGTTAGAGGTTGGTTGAAACCATCTGACCCAAAGTTAAGAAGTCAGGGTCTCTGCCAGACCTTACTGATAAAAGAAGATTATAATGTGATCCTTGGCAGTCTTTGTCCAGCATTGAAGCACAGAGGTTTGGAACCCCTCTCAGAAAACACAGTGTGGATCACTTATCTCCATGAGGCTTCATCATGCTTCTCCCCCCCCCCCAAGGAGAGAGGTATTGTGGCAGAAGGTGAGAGGAGAGCTTTCAAAGCAGACAGCTTCCAGTTTAGTCGTAGCTTATGAATCACAGGTGCTGTGACATGAAGGAGCACGAGTTTTCCTTGTGTAAAAGTCTCCCTTACGTGGTGTTGAGGAACAGCTGGGCAGCATTCCTTAGACCACCTCAGAGAATTAAACTGGAGGACAAATGTGCACCTGTCTGCTGTCAGCTACTTGGTTTTGTATATTGTACAGCTAGGAAAGCCAACAGGGAATAGTGGTGAGGTCTATGTTGTTAATCCATGAAAACTGACTGCAACACAGCTGATTCTTCGGGGTTTTTTTTTTAAAGTGTTTATATTCTCACAAGGTTCTGCAGAAGTCTTTTTATATTATCGTGACTCTCATGAGTTTCTGATTGGAGAGCTCACTGCACTGCATACTGCATCTCCCTCAGTATCTGTGTGGGGGATGACATGCCTATGTAGCAGTCCACCACTGTATAAAGGCAATTAGTGGACATGAAAAGTAGTGAGAAACTACTGAGCTCACACTTGGGGTGCCCCTGCAAAAAGAGATTTCAGCTACAGTGAGTTGGGAATAGAATTGCTGAGTAATATAATGACTGTTTCAACAGGCAGTCAGATGTGGTTAAAGCCCACCTGCTAAGGAATCGCTCCTGAGGCACATCAGATTGATCTTTTTGGTAATGGATTTAGCATCTGTTCTATAGTTTGTATGAAGGAAAGAGACTACCAGGGCTGTGTACTGTGACAGCAGTCAAAAAAAGCAAGACAAAAGTATTGCTGAAACCTGCAAACTGGTAGTAGGGCAAAACCTAAGATCTATAGAATGCTAGACAATGAGCTTCCTCCTTGATGGTGAGACCTTCATGAGCTTTAGTGGCAATATGTTTCAATATGCCTGCATAGTTTGAAATAAAACTTGCATGTTTTTGATAGTAAAGGAAAGCTTTAGAGGACAAAGCCTGTAGTCTTCAGAGTTTCTAGCAGCCTCAGGTTTGCTCTCTAGTTGGCAAGTGTTTATACACTGTCTGTTTTTCCTTTGTTCCAGTTTTTCATCGTTTTGCTGATAATTCTCCTGGCAGAGCTGATATTACTCATTTTGTTCTTTGTTTATATGGACAAGGTAAGCAAATATGCCATATAGATTAATTAGCTGTACTAGTATGTAAACCAGGTTCAGTTTCCTTTTGTTTGATGGAGGTATGTGGGTTCTCCTTGCTTTTCACTTTGATGAAGATTTAACCTTGAGATCTTGGCTATTTTCTGTAAACTGCTTCTTCAGGGGGGAAGAGGAAGCGATGAAGAGGGCAAACAGGAGAGAAGAAGACACTGAGCTTTACAATTTCCTCCCTGAAATAAAACCATGGTCCAGGGCCTCCCTTTCAGTCTTATCCTAAAAGCTGAGATAGCCTTCAACATAGCTGTTTAATGTCTCTGCAAGAAGTGGATCAATCTCGTGAACCTGGGTTTTGGGAGGTCCTCTTAAGATCTGGTTAGCTTCTCAGGGCCAACCCTTGAAGACAACTGGGCAAGAGAAGCCTGGGATATTCACGTTATTCCAGATGCCACCACCTGTCCCACTTGACAGGGCAGTCCCAGAGAATTTGACAAGTGTGCGGAGTGGATGAAGAGGCAGCTTCGCATAAGCCAATCTGTAGGAATCTGCTGTCTAGTAGAGATGAAGTGTAGTAGGCACAACTGGCTGGCCTGTCAGATAGTTAAAACTAGAAAAATCCTCAGGGAACTGGAGAACTCTGCCAAACAGAGGACAAAGCCTTACAGTATGAACATTTCCAGACTGATTTTAAAACCAAGGTCCTACCAGATTTGTATCTCTTCCCAGGTTGTCTTTATGATGCCTGACACTTTCAGGGAGCTATGGTGAACTTCTGATTTTGAATGGGATGTTAAAGAGGGATGAAACATCTTACAATATAGTTGACCTTTATGACCCAGGTTAATCCTTTCCCTGCTGCCAGCTCACTCTGTCAGAGCCAAGGTACATTCCTACTTGCATCCAGGACTCCAGCCTCAAACTGAAATTTACAAAAGAAATGGCACATTTCAGGTCTCCCGTTAGGCATTACAGCTTTCTCCTCTAAAGAAAGAAGAGCACCTTTGAAAATCATGAATCCTACAAGCCTGTCCCCACAAGGAGCACAATAGTAATGCCCTTTTTAGTTTGATTTTGTACTGGCTATTTATTATAGCCTGCCTGAACCTGTGCAAGGGATAACTATCTTAAGGTTGGGAGGCTGGGACTCTGATTTTATGATATTAGAAAATTAAAGTAGGCCATAGGTTATAGGCAGGAGAGATTGCTGTGGGGTATTACCAACAGCTGTCTCTGGCAAAGTTAAAGTAAGCTAAGCAGATTTCTGCTGATCACTCTTCAGTTTGGATCAGATGATGGACTCTTAGTAGAAGTTAAGCTGTTTGGTCTCCTATCTCATGAGAATTGATCCAGTATTTTGCAATCTGAGGGAGAGACTAGGCCTTGGCAGGTGCTGAAAGGTCCCACTGACTTGTGAAAGTCCTGAAGCTATGATGGAGCTTTTCTACCCATGCTGAGATAGAGAGACACATCCTATATGCAAGTCTGTGCTGTTTGGCCCTTTCCTCTAAACAGCACTGCATTGACTTTCTGTATTTTTTTATGTGATGCAGGTCAGTGAGAGTGCAAAGAAGGATTTGAAGGAAGGTATGAAGTTATACAATTCAGAAAATAATGTTGGACTGAAAAATGCATGGAATATCATTCAAGCAGAGGTAACATATTTTCTCAGTAGAGAAAAACCATAACAAATTGGCCATAAAAGTTGCTGCAGTCTGTTAAATGTGGCATCCATGCCAAGTCTAAAAGATGGCTAACGCAGGCTTCAGTTTCTGATTTTGCACTCTTGAACAGCCAAGATCAAAGTGTACTCTGTAAGGTGAAAGATGCTTACCTCTCTCTGAGATTCTCTGTGCCTATCACAGGGCATGGAGATGATCTGAAACAGAGGAGAAGCAGCAAAATCTGCATTGGTAGAACTGCAGCTTTGACAGGCTTTTGCTGTTCAGTAGTTGTGGGCAGATCACTTTATGTTTTGGTCTTTGGGCTCATGTCTCTCTGACAAGAATACTAACATACCTTGAGCATGAGACTGTTTATTTTCTTTGATGATTTTTTATGTTATTAAGTATTTTCTTTTAGTGATCAGTGAGCACAAAACACTTTAAAAATACAACAGTGTTGTGGCAGCCCTTTTGAAAACATACAGTGGTTTAGTAGAAGTAAAAGCTTTTGGTGCATGACTCATAAATTGTGCTAGTTAAGATAATTTATTAATCCTTTACTTTTGCCATAGATGAAATGCTGTGGTGTGAATGACTTTACGGATTGGTACCCAGTGCTGGGAGAAAACACTGTCCCAGACCGATGTTGTACGGAAAACTCCCAAGACTGTGGACGGAACTCCACTGAATTAGTGTGGAAAACAGTAAGGCTCACTTTGCCCTTAGGGAGGTGTGGGAAGGAAGGAAAGAGAGGGAATGCATGTGAAAGAAAATGTGACCTTGGGATTTAGATTTTTATCTTTCGTCATTTCAGGGATGTTATGAGAGGGTTATGACCTGGTTCGATGAGAATAAGCATGTCCTTGGTTCGATTGGGATGTGCATCCTCATAATGCAGGTAATACTGGTATGATGTTTGTCAATACACCTTTGATTTTCTGTCAGCATTCTTGATTCTGCTGTGTGAAAAGTGCTCAACTGCTTTGAGTTTGATCAGGACTTCAAAAATGTCAGGTTTGTTTTATTTGTTCATTTAAGGCCATCTACTCAGAAAGGAAGCAGATCAGTAGTCAGTCCTGCAAAGGAGATATGCTACAGTGGGGTTTTGCTTACCTGCGTTTTGACTTCAGAGCACCACTTTGGAATTCCCATGCTTAGACATTTGTTATGCTGTCCCTTAGGGAACTAGTTTTTTACATTTTGGGAGCAAGATCTAGAAGTTGCCAAAATGAGTCAAATCACAGCCACTGAACTGAGGTTAAGGTGTTTTTAAAAAGAAATGCAGAAGTATCATCATAATCTGTTAAGGTTTTCAGGTTCCTATGTCTCTGCTGTACTTTTAGGGGAGAATAGCCGAATCTGATGTTTTCAGTCACAATTATCTGGCTAAACAAGCACAAGTTGTTGGGTAAAAAGGAAGAGTGACTTGTATGTATTGATTCTGAAAAATTGTTGCACATATGACAAAGAGCCCTGAGAGCTTTTTGCCTCCACCTGTGCTCTGATAGATACATCTCCAGGTATCACTGGGTGCCTGGAAAACATACATCCAAGTTTACTAATTAGTGTTGAAGCTTTAGAAATATGGTTAGTGTAGAATGACTTTTAGAACTACAGCTTGACCTTGAGCACAGGTCAGCAGTGTAATTTTGGCAGCCTCCCTGTACTGAAGCCCTTTATTGTTTGTTTTCCTTCAGATTCTTGGCATGGCCTTCTCCATGACACTCTTCCAGCAGATTCACAGGACTGGCAAAAAATATGATGCCTAAAGCTTCTGAAACATTATCACATCAACCCTTCTGACTCATCATAAAAATGAACAAAAGGAACGACCGGAAAGAGTATCAAGACTAGCCCTGCTGAGCGAATCCATCGCATTGACCTGTCTATTTTGTTATTACTTGTCCAGTTATTACCACAACTTGTTATTTGACTCATTTTTTTGTCTGTTTCACATTTGCCATTTATTTGCCAAAGAGGAGGGAAACCCCCCAAACAAATGGATTTTCTACACAAAATCATAGATCTGCTCTAAGAATGTTTGTTAACTTAAGAAAATGTTTTGCTCTACTAGTCCATGCTATACATGCAAAAATTATGTGTGTTTAACTTCAATTGAGAATTCTTCAAAGTCTTCCATAAGTTTTCAACTCTCATGTCCAATTTACTGGACGACTCAGAAAAGCTTCTCTGAGAGTCCTAGGAATTGGAGCTGCTTTACTTTGCAGCTTCTTGTACCTTACGGTGTATACTTTATTATCATGATTATTATTATTATTATTGTTATTATTATTATTGATATAGCTTAGGATTTAGTTGCCTGACTTATAACTTCTTACTAGTTTTGGTTTTACACATTACTTTGGGAACCACTGTGCGATCTCCAGAGGACATGTTTTTCGAAGTTGATGGTGTGGGCAAATAATGACATAACTTTTCTTGAGTCCGTGGGGAGGCATTGTCTACCTTTATCATGGCCTTGATGCCCTTACTGTAACAAAGGCGGTTCCTTTCAGATCCTTTCCAATCTTCAGATGGAATGCAATGTCTTCCTATTGGACTAGATGGTGAGCTTCCTACTCCTGTGAGGCTAAGTTCCAATGCCTTTACTCACCCAAAGCAGCGTCTGACTGCTTTGATGTTGTGCTACTTTGAAAGCTGAAAGTACTGACTAAGCAAGTTACTGCTCCCTAGCGTGAAGGAGAGAGATTGCAGTCTGACCTACTGGCCAGTTGGCAGCAGACTTTACAGGTTGTGTTGTCTGTTTCGAAGTTTGCCCAAGGCATGACATGCTGCTGAATATAAGGGAAGGGGATGGCTATTTGATGGCGCCATTGTCATGCCATGCCCTTCATTGAAGGGGTTTCCTCAGGCAGATGACAGTTGTGTCCCTGAGCTGGAAAGGGCGGTTTAATCAAAAGTGTCCAGATGATGCAGGAAAGGGGCAATTTCCAAAACAGCACTAAGAGACAGTATGTGTTGTCACGCCTTCAGTACAGAATTGGTTCTTGCTGACAGATTGCCAAGTATATCCAGTGGGGTAGTTCAGAGTTCACTGCAATGCATATTTTCACTAACATTCCCGTTAGAAAACTTGAACATGTATTTCTGTAGTTTGAATGCTGCTTTATTGCAAGGAGCTCTCATTTACCTTTTGTTGCAGGTTTTTGTTGTTTTTTGAAGGAAGAAGGAAAGGCTCAGACATTGGAGGATGTTCTGATATAACTCCAGTCAGGGGTCAACTCAGCTCTGAAAGAAAAACTGCTTTTTGTGCTAGCAGCAGTCAGAAGTGACCTTCAGAGGTTACCTCATCCAATGTCACTCTCCAAGGGATACGATCATCTATGTGAAATGGAGTTTACTGTGATATTATTGGGCTGAGTATCAGAAACTGTTGAGGGATAGAGATTTTGTGCCTTTCAGAGCATGTCAAACTACTTCTCTGGTAAACAAGTTTCTCTTAATGTCCAGTCAGAATATTTATACTTTAAACTCTTAAAAGACAATAATTTTCATTGTATCATTCAGCCTATCTTTCCCTTGTGGGCTGAAATAACTGTTGAGCCACTTCACATCTGGGAGTTTTTAGTCCCTGTTTTATCTTCCTAGTAGGTTCTGCATGCATCTGTACATCTGGCAGCAATAGTGTTTTGTGTGGCCTTTGTGTCACTTTTTTGAGTTCCTGTGAAATCAGTGTGACAGGAAGGAGTGTGAATGTGTGGGAGATAGAGACGAATTTGGGTGTTGCAGTGAAGAGGGAAGTTACTATTCTTAGAGCATGGCCCTTGCCCATCTGAGTGCAATGCCCAAAGTTTCGCAGGGCTCTCCTTTCTCACTGAAGCAGACAATGCCATATGGGTTCAGCTTTTTCACTTGGATTGCCTTTGAAAGAGTAAAGGAAGAAGCAGAGGGAAAGCATAGAAACGAAATCCAGTTTTACTGCCATTTCTAACAAAAATTGGGACCAGGAGCATCTGAGCCCCACTGGAGATGGATGTTCCATGTTGAAGAAGGGGCTCTGATGCCCAGTGTACTTGCTGCTACATGTAAGACTGTATCCAAAGTTGCTAAGATGCATTCCCATTTTTGCAAGAAAAGACAGGACAATTTTCATCTGATGACTCCACTGCATTCTCCCTTTGGACAGAGATGCTTAGGTTTCTCTAACTTTCTCTTGTGTTCAAAAAGAGCAGAGTGCAGGGCTGAGAAGGAGCATCATGTCTGTCCTTTTGCGTCGCACAGTGGTACCTGCCACATCTTAAATTTTAATCTGCAGTCAGTTTTTGTACAAAAATTGGTAAAATATATTAGTGAAAGTAATAAGGAAAAAAAAAATGTTTATGAGTGACTCAGAGATTAAATGTGTAGTTGCAAACTCAGCTACTTTGCCATCCATCCAAACTTATTTTTCTAGAATGCTCCATTCCATTTCACAGTCTAGCAGCATAGATCCTGAAATCTTTTTTTTTTAATTACTAGTTTTGGCATTTTAAGCACAGTATTAAATGAGTTAGTTATGCGAGCTTCATGTATTCATCTCTATGAAGCCACCTAAAGAAAGGGAGTCAAACGCAGAGCTGATGTGGGAGGTGATGACAGACATCCTGAAAGGAGCAGAAAAGTAAAGTCATTTCCAGGCCACAAAAAAAAACAGCCCTGGAAAGTGCGAGGCTGCATCAGTCAGTTTGTCAGAGAAGGCACTAACTGTCCTGTAAACTGGTCAAAGGGAGCTTTGGCTCGTGTATGTATGCACTTTTTTTTGCTTATGCTGGTAGGTAGCTGTCTGTGTGTTTTCCCCAAATATCACTCTGATTATTTAACTATAAGTTTTTGGCATGTTTTTAAATAAAAACCGATACTGAGTAAAAGTATCTTTAATATACACAAATATTGATTTGTATAAATGCATACCTCTCTATATCTCCAATTCATGAAAGCACAGTTTAAGTGTGTGAAAGTGCTGTTTCTCTGAGTGTTCCTTCAGACTGTAGCATACCTGCTGTCTCACTGTGCTTCGTGCTTGGAAGCTGCAGCAGAACTTAAGCAGAGACATAATGGGAGAACTGCTTGAAGAACCACTACTTGAAAGCAGTTGAAGTGATAGCAGTGAATTCTGTTTCCTCCTCATGGTACCAAGGCTCTTAGTTACAGGAAGCCCAGGTGGAGGGCACTCAAAGGAAGTGTTTATAACTAAGTGAGATGTGAGATTATTAAAACAATGGCATAAATATCTCCAAGATGACAGAAGATGCCTTGTATACATCATGCATTGAGTTCCTGGACTATAGTCATGTCAGGCCAACTTTCCTGTCCTGTGTCCACCTCCTTTTTTGTATGCATGAAATACAGACTCATGCACAGGAAAGGTGCAAGCAGACAGCAACCAAACTGATCCTCATGGTCTTTCTTGGACAATGTATTGGTCAGGCATAGAAAAGGCAAGGAGGGAAAGCGTTTTCCCAGCAGATGGTTCTTGGGAGCCGCATGGAATAGGGCACACGTAATTCTGATGTAACTTCTTTCCATAGAGTTGAGCAGCTTCATCCTGTAGCTGGCATGGGGAAACCTGGAGATGTTTGCCTATGGGCTAGCCATCTGCTCTGCAGCAGATAGTAGACATTAAGAAACAACATTCTATTCCCACCAGGTGATGTTTGCACCAGTGTTTCTTATATGCAATACCTACTTTCGCCTTTATATAAAAGATTTTTACTAGAATGGTATAAAAATAAAGGATTTTTTAAAAGGTGCCTCTTTGAGTTCATTTCTCTCCTAACCCAAACTACCTCCAGAACCAAAAGGGAACAAAAAAAATTCCAAAAGGTGACTTGCGGAGATCTATTCCAACTCCACTGCAGTTGAAGTCCAGAGCTCTTGAACCTGTTGCATCTCTGAAAAGATCCGCCCCCTGCCCCAATCCTCTCTCATCCTCCTTCAAAACAATACTCTAATTAAAAGGAAATAGATCTGAAAGATCCTCAAAGAACAGTAAATTGTTTTTGAGAGCCTGGTAATATAGGAAATAGTTTGCAAGCGTCCCAGAGAATACAGAATAGTCAAAGAGAGGACAAAGTAGTAGAGAGCTTCAAAGACATCCAGAGGACACTGAGAAGTCTCAGAGAAACCATGAACATTGATTAAACACTGAGATAGAGAAAGGTCACAGAATAGCCCTCCAAATGCCAGGAAAGTAGAAGATGGTCTGAAAAATCCCCAGCTGAAACAGCAGGGCCAAGCAGAAGGCAACAAAGCACCAGAGAGTCTGAAAGATATTCAGAGAACATAAAGTAGCCTCAAGGAAACAAAATGTAGCAGTGTCAGAGAGGCCAAGAAAGACATAGACAAGGCAAAGGACCCCTCAGAGAATATGGAAGAGGCTCAGTGATAACAAGAAAGTATTAGAGATATTAAAGGAGCACCAGAGTACCCAGTAGTACCAAGGGTGGCCTCAGAGAAGATAAAAAAAAAAAAGGCAGAAAGCTTGAAAGTGCTGCAAAGAGTAGCATCAAAGAAGGAAAAAATGAACCTAAATCAGTAAAAGACTCAGAGGACAGAGAGTAGCCTTAAAGAGGCAAAGAAGCTAGTAGAAAACCTGAAAGAACCATGGTGAACACACCACAGACCTTGATGATAATAAGAAAGTAGCAGATTCTGAAAGAGCGCTATGAGTTTGCGCCTGCAGCTGCTAAGAGAGGAGAGAGGCTAAAGAGAAACAGAGAATAGCCTTGGAGAAGGGAAGAAACAAGCAGGGAGGCTGAAGAGGTCCCAGGAAAAAGAAGATCAGCTGCTGAGATGCCACAAACCTTGAAGAGAGGCTGAAACAGCCCTAGAAAACTCAGTTTTACTTCAGAAAACTGGGGGTGGAGGGGAAAACAGCAGAAGGGCTGAAAGTGCTCCAGAGTCACGCAGTGAGGGGAAAGAACAGATCAAAAGCCTGAAAGGCAGCCATAGCAGCTTTGGAGAGGCTAGGGAAGAGGTGGAGAAGTTGACAGAATCTCAGAAGAGAGAAACCTTGCAGAGCCTAAATGTCTAGAAGAGAGCCTGAGAGAACCTCAGAGAAGACAGAGTAGTCTCAGAGAAGTTAAGGAAATAGCATAAAGCCTGCAAATGTGAAGGATAACAAAGCCTAGCCTCAGAAAGATGGAAAAAAGTAGGCAAGAAAGAACCTCAGAGAGCCTTGGAGAAGTGAAAAAAATATAGCAGAAAAACTGAAAGATTGCTGAGAGAGCACAGTAGCCTCACAGAGACCAAAAAAAAAGAAGTAGAAATGTTAAAAAAGAGTCCAAGAAGTAAGCACGGTACCACTGGAGGGCCACAAAAGTAGGAGAGAGACTAGAAGAACCCCACTGCATGTGGAGTACACTTAGGGCAGTGAGGAAACAAGCAGAAAGCCTCAAACAGCCTCTGAAAGCATACAGAGTAGCTCTCTGAGTGAGAGGCTGATGGAAAGGAATATGAGATGGATTGAGAAAAGAGCAGAAGGGGCCTATGGCAGGGCATGAGCATGTCTCTTGACCTGTTGTCTTTTTTAAAAAAAGACATTAAATGGTATTGGCTCCAGTGTCAATTCCAAGAAAAACGAATAGCAAACTGGCTGCCAGCTAGTTTGAACAGCTGATCACAACTCTTTAAGCCCAGAAGCCGGGCAAGTTATTCATTCACTTTATCCTCCACTTATCCAAACCATACCTCAGACATTCAAGGTTACTATGGGAAACTGTGGTAAAGAGCTTGCTTATGTCCAGGTGAACAACACTCACTGCTCTCTTCTCATTCAAGTGAATAGTTGTCTCGCTGTACAAAGCCACCGGATTCGTTGGGCATAATTTGCCCTTGGTAAATCTATGCTGCTTTTTCCCAACCAGTTTCTTGTCCTTCATACAACTAGAAGTATGTTTTGTGAGGATTTGCTCTGTGTTCTTCCCAGGGGTGGAGATGAGGCTGACGGGGCTGTAGTTCTCTGGGGGGGTCTTTGTTGCCTTTTGGGGGAGATGGTCAGAGGTAGCGTGTGCTATATGCATCTTCAAATCATCAGGAACTTCCTGTGCTCATGATGACCTCTCAAAGAGTAGCTCTTTGGTCCAGCTGACTCTGGTGTCGTAGTTCAGCCCCGATCGGGACCAGACTACACAGTCTCTCTCTCACTCCCCCCACCCTCCAAGAGAATAGGAGGAGATAATATAAGGGCTGATAAGGGCTCTTGTCTGACCACCCAAGCTGTGCAAGGCACAGGCAGGGACTGTGAGGATGAAGAACCGCCCACGGTGCTCGAAGAACACGTTCGGGATCATCTAAGGAACTTGAAGGAGCACAAGTCCATGGGGCCTGATGAGATGCATCCGCACGTCCTGAGGGAACTGGCGGATGAAGTTGCCAAGCCACTGGCCATCATATTTGAGAAATCGTGGCGGTCTGGTGAGGTCCCCGATGACTGGAAGAGAGGGAACGTAACCCCCATTTTTAAAAAGGTGTGTAAGGAAGATGCGGGCAACTACAGGCCAGTCAGCCTCACCTCTGTGCCTGGCAAGGTCATGGAGCAGATTCTCCTGGAAACCATGCTAAGACACATGGAGAGCAAGGAGGTGGTTGGTGACAGCCAGCATGGCTTCACCAAGGGCAGATCATGCCTGACCAATTTGGTGGCCTTCTGTGACGGGGTGACAGCATTGGTGGACAACGGACATCATCTACCTGGACTTGTGCACAACATCCTTCTCTCTAAACTAGAGAGGCATGGGTTTGATGGACGGACCACTCGGTGGATAAGGAGTTGGCTGGATGGCCGCACTCAAGAGAGTGGTGGTCAACGGCTCAATGTCCAAGTGGAGACCGGTCACCAGTGGCGTCCCTCAGGGGTCCGTGTTGGGCCCAGCCCTGTTCAACATCTTTGTCGGCGATATGGACAGTGGGATAGAGTGCACCCTCAGCAAGTTCGCCGATGACACCAAGCTGTGTGGTGCCGTCGACACGCTGGAAGGGAGGGATGCCATCCAGAGG
>WHYT01016024.1:100070-142391 GCA_009806455.1 Tetrax tetrax
GTGCGCACCCATTTTACCAGGCACTTCCTTCCTGCTTCTGCTACCTCCCCTTCTCTTCAGGCTTTTGTCACCATTCCCTGATGAACCTAGGCTCCAGGCCTCCTCACCAGGCTGGTAAGTCTGTTGGAAAAACATGCGCTTGCCCCTCTCCTGTGTGGCATCCTGTGTCTCCCCAGCACTCCCCAAAGTCTCCTCAAAGAGGGGACCCACGGTCATAAAAGCCAAAGCTCTGCCTGCAACACTGGCTGTGCAGTGAGATGTTAACCTATAGGCTGGGTGCTCGCTTACCCAAGCCTTCCCTCTCCACTTGCAGGACCACGGAGAACAGTACCTGGGCTCCAGTGCCCTGTAGCCACTCTTGTTTGTTAAGGTCTCCCTTGACAGTCTCATTGGTGCACACGTGGATGAGCAGGCCAGGGGTAGCAAAATAAAGTCCAGACACGCCTTAGTGCTCTCTGCAACAGCGTCAGTCCAACCTCCCTGCAAGCAACAGATCACATGAGGTAGCAAGTAGGGTGAGTAGATGGATGCCTCTGTAGCCTGTAGAAGGAAGCCTCCAACCAGTGTCACACACCACTGGTGTGCTGGTTCAGGTGCGGTTCAGATTCACCTGGCTATAATGCATCGCTTGACAATTCATAGCACCAGTGTTGTCCTGGGGTAAACAGTGGGGTCATGTAGTGAGTAGATTACATGCTGGGATGCATGTATGTGCACATATCTGAACATGGGAACATGCTGTAGCTGTGTGAAGGCCTGACTCTGTGTACAGCAGAGAGACTCTGTAGGTTTTCTTGTCTCTATTTGTGGGAGTGAGAGCCCATAGCTAAGCACCACACAGTATCTCTCTTACTACCCGACCAACCCCAACAGACTGGGGAAAGCAAAAGCAACTCATGGGTTGAGATAAAGATAGTTTAGTAAGTGAAGGAAAGAAGAAGGGGAAAAAAGCAATGCAATCACTCACCACCAGCAGGCTGATGCCCAGCCAGTCTCTAAGCAAAGGCTACCTTCGCAAAATCCCTCTCCTCTCAATTTTGATTGTGAAGCATGATGCTATATGGCATACAATATACCTTTGGTTAGTTTGGGTTCAGCTGTCCTGCTTGTGTCCACTCCCAAATTCTTGTGTACCCCCAACCTACTTGCTGGGGCAGGCTGAGTGGGAAAAAGAAAGTCTTGATGCTGCACAAGGACTGCTTAGCAATAACCAAAACACAGGTATGTTATCAACACTGTTTTAGTCACAAATCCAAAACGCAGCACCACAGACTGCTACAAAGAAAATTAACTCTATCACAGCCAGACCCAGTACAATCTTATATGTCACTTGTATGCTAGTGGAAAGAGACACCATGCGGATACACTGAGATGTGGGAAGTAATTTTGTCTCTTCTTCTTATGGATGACTGTCCTTTCTAGACTTCCCAGACAATCACAGGGTCCCAGCTCCAGTTTGCAGTGTGGGATTTTCTCTGATCACCTAAGTCTTGCTCACTTACATTCCCCAGACACAGAAGAAACTACTCACAGTTGCTTCTGCTGTCCCATGTAACTGGGCACAAAAGTGTTCCACAAATGCTTTTCTTCCCTTCAGAGGCAATCTTAGCCCAGTACAGGGAGCAAAGATGGAGAGGTTGCACTGTGAAGCCAGTCCCTACATAAGTGTTATTCACTAGGAGGTAAGGTGGACAGGAATGCCATATCCAGTCATTGAACCAGGTTGTAAGTAGTCCCTGCATCCTTTTCTAGGTTGCAATGAATGGTAGGAGAGGAGTGCATCAGACTATAGGAAAGTCTCTTTCTCCCTATGTATAGAACTAATCTTTATCTTGAAATATCAGGTTGATAGAGTCCAGTGCAGGCATGATACATTGGAGCACTGAAGGACTATGCACAGTACACACACTATAAGAGAAGTAGGGTGGTGAGCAAAGTTTAGTCAGTATAACAATGCATAAGGAGCAGGATCAATGAAAACCAGCCCCATTCAGCTGTTTGTGTCATACTTTAGAAACTGCACTGGTGCTGGCAGACTCACTGTTTTTGAGGTTATCTCATTCTCTGACTGTGTTTCGGCTATTTGGATCAGACCTTAATATCATTATGTAATCCTGCAGTTAGGGATACTTGGTTGTGTTAGCCTAGAAAAGGTAGGAGTCCAAAATGAGTGCAAGCATCAAAGTGTTCTGGTTCCCCTGGGCTCTGCTATGTCCTTCTCTAGAGAAAACCAACCAACCAAACTCTTCCAGCTCTCTGTCTTTCTGCTGCTGCTACAAGTGCATCTATTTGCATTTAAGTTCTCTTAATGTCATCTGAAGTTTTGTGAACTTCCTGGACTCCTCCTCCCTTCAAAAAAGAAGACTGGCTGAGATGCTGTAGCTGAGTCTATGCATAAAATGAACTGACAATTTTAAGCAACCAAGTGAAGTATTGGTTACAAGAATGAGACAACTAGGGAAAAAAAAAAAAGACACTTAGAAATATGAAAGAAAACTGAAGAGAAACAAATAAATCTATTGGCTCTGGGCTGTGTTCTCCATGATTAAGGGGTAAAACAGATACTGCTAGGGACCACAGTTTTCAGTCAGTATCACAAAAAAAAAAAAAAAAAAAAAAAAAAAAAAAAGCATCAAAGAACTGAGATGTTCCCAGATCTTTTCCATTTCACAGAGATTGCAGAATAGGGATAGGCATAACTGGGGAAAGCATAGCAGGAACAGGACTAGAAGAGTATCTTCTAGAAAACAGGATGCTGGAGAGTCAGGTTAAGACAGATCACCTAACGTGTCAAAAGCTTCTTGAACAACAGATCAAGGTGATGCAGACTTTCAAGAACAGAATGCATGATGATTGCTTCTACAGCTTCCTTTGCATCTCAAGACCAATGACATATTTGAGGTGGGCCAGATATGATACTCTGTAATAAGGAGAATATTTCCTCATTTTCTTCGTGGTAACCATATTTGTGCATGTACAAGTCTGTGGATACCATAGGCTTCACATACATCCTGCTATTTCCTTTATGCTGCAATATACATGTCCATCAAAAAATCTCAACATTTTCTGCAAAGTGACAAAACACTGTCAATCTTTTTTTTTTTATGGCACAGTCATTGTGTTGTTATGGGGGTTTTTTGGTACAGAATGTTTATATTTTATTCCTTCTTTTTTTTTTTTCTGTTTGTTTTTTGCTTACTTTAAGTTATCACCATTTAGTGGTTTAGCCCAAAACGGTTTCTCGCTCACCCTCCCCTCCCCAGCAGGATGGGGCAGAGAAATTGGGAAGAAAGGAAAACTCGTGGGTTGAGATGAAGACAGTTTACTAGAATAGCAAAGGAAAACTACAATAATGATGAAATATACAGATACTAAAATATACAACATGAACAATGCATGATTTCTGACCATCTGATGTCCCAATGACCAATACAGCCCATCCTGAGCAGCGATCACAGAAATGAAACTAAGCAGCAAGCAAAGGAACTAAAGGGAGCCAGCAAGATAGAGGGAATTATGCCAGTGATCAAGAGAAAGAGATGAGATGGAAAAATGGATGTCCCCTCCATGGGCAACCCCCACTTATATACTGAGCATGACATCTATGGCATGGAATACTCTCTTGGCCAGTTTGGGTCAATTATTCTGTCTGTCTTTCTCCCAGCTTCCTGCATCTGCACATTAGGGAGAGTTAGAAAGCCAGATGGTGTCCATGGTCTGCACTGGCAGAATTATATTTCATTACCATTCAAATGCATGAATGCATCATTAAACTGATTATTAAAGATTAATCTACTATGAAATGGCAAATACCAAAGAATCATCCATTTTCCCTCTGAGAGAATCTATAATGGCAGTTTACCTTCCGTGTCTTATCCTCGTTGATACATTCAAGGGCAGAGAGCAGCTATTCAGAGGGCCATAGACAAGCCAGAGGAATGGGCTCAGAGGAACCTTATGAAACTGAATAAGGACAAAAGCAAGGTTCTGCACCTGGGAAGAAATAACCCCTGGCAACAATATAGGTTAGGAAATGACTAGCTGGTGAGCAGCTCTTCTGAAAAAGAGTAGTGATCCTGGTGGATGGAAAGCTGGATGTGAGCCAGCAGTGTGCCCTTGCGGCAAAGTAGGCCAACTGTATCCTTGGCTGTAAAATAGCAGGACCCTACCTTTCCTATCAAAGTAAAAGATTGATAGCATTTGTTAAACCCCATCTAGAATACCGCATCCAGCTTTGGACCCATCAATACAAGAATGGCACTGATCAACTGAAGCAAGTTCAACAGAGGACCACCAAGACAGTCAGACTGCTGGAGCACTTGCCCTGTGATGTGGAACTAATGGTCCTGGACTTCTTTAGCCTGGAAGAGAAAAGGATTGGGAGGAAGAAGCTAACTGCAATCTTCCAATATCAACGAAGGTTATCAAGAAGACAAGCCTAGGCTTTTCACAGTGGTGCATTGTGGTAGGAGAAGACACAGAAGGTTTAAGCTGTAATGAGAGATACCAAATGGATATAGGGAAAACTTCTTCACTATGATGACAATCATTTAAACATGATGACAGAGCTTTAAAGTGGATTTGAAGCGGAAAAGGGTTCAACCAGGCTCACTAGACATAAGCCTGGGGACAGCACACCAATGTTTGAGGGGTGGTGTGATAGCGAGGTCCTTCGGTCTGCTGTCTCAGTGGAGGAAAGGGATGGAGATCCATGTGGCAGCAAAGATGCAAAGGTTATTGATGTATTAGAAACCACAGAAGCACCTGAGAATGGTCACATAGGAATTAGGGCTTCTCCCCCCTAAAAGGTGGCAGAATCAATAGCCCAACTGAAGTGCATGTGCACCAATGCACAAAACGTAGACAATAAACAGGAGGAGCTGGAAGCCATTGTGCAGCAGGAAAACTATGATATAGTTGCCATCATGGAAACATAGTGGGATGACTTGCACAACTGGAATGCTGCAATGAATGACTATAAACTTTTCAGAAGAGATAGGCAAGGAAGGAGAGGCAATGGGGTAGCCGTGTATGTTAGAGAGTGTTTTGATTGTCCAGAGCTTAATGATGGTGATGATAGGGTTGTATGTTTATGGGTAAGAATCAGGGGGAAGGCCAACAAGGTAGGTATCATAGTGGGAGTCTGTTATATACCATCTAAACAGGGTGAAGAGGCAGACAAAATATTCTATAAGCAGCTGGCAGAAGTCTCACGATCGCTAGCTCTTCTTCTCATGAGGAACTTGCACTTACCAGATGTCTGCTTGAAATACAACACAGCAGAACAGTCTAGAAAGTTCCTGGGGTGTGTGAAATATAACTTCCTGACACAGATGGTGAGCAAGTCAACTAGAGAAGGCGCCCCACTGAACCTGTTGCTTGCAAACAGAGAAGGACTTGTGGGTGATGTGATGGCTGTAGGCTGTCTTGGGCATACTGATCATGAAATGACAAGTTTTTGATTCTTAGAGAAGTAAGGAAGGTAGGGTCAGCAGAACTGCTGGCTTGGTCTTCTGGAGGGCTGACATTGGCCTGTTTGGAAAACTGGTTAAGAGAGTCCTTGGTAGGCAGTCCTGAAAGGCAAAGGAGTCCAGGAAGGACATTCTTCAGGAAGGAAATCTTAAAGATGCAGGAGCACACCACACCTGAGTGCCAAAAGATGAGCTGTCAGAGAAGATGACTGGCCTGGCTGAACAGAGAGCTTTGTCTGAAAAGGAGAGTTTATGATTGTCCTGGTTTTATTTAGTGAGGGGAGGCTACGATGGCAGCTTCTGTAAGAAGCTGCTAGAAGTTGTTTCCCCTTTGTCCAATGGACTCGGATGGGTCTAGGACAGACCCGCTGCTGACCAGGGCTTAGCCAATTGGTAGCTGAATGTTCTGTGATAACGCTTCTGTGATAGCATAATTAAGAAGGGAAAAAAAAAAGGAGGGAAGGGGGGGAAGTGAAGAAGATATGAAGAAGCTGAAGCAGGGGCAGAGAGGGGGAGGCGTGAGCCTTGTGGGCCTTGCGGCCCTCACCCTCTGGTCTTCCATCAGGTGGCCATCTTGGCCTGATTCGGCCCAGTCCAGCTGTAAGAAGAAGAGATGAGATGTGAAGAGAACCTGAGAGGTGTCTGCCTGCCTGTGCTGAAGAATTTTTTTTTGTGAGAGGAATGGCTGTGGACGCCAAGGTCAGTGAAGAAGGAGGGGGAGGAGTAATGCTGCTCCTGGCTGAGATTCCCCTGCAGCTGATTGAGGTTCATGGAGGAGTAGAGATCCACATGCAGCCCATGGAGGACCCCACACTGGAGTAGGTGGATGTCTGAAGGAGGCTGTGGCCCGTGGAAGGCCTGTGCTGAGGCACCTGTTCCAGAAGAACTGCATGCTGTGGAAAAAAGACCCATGCCAGAGCAGTTCACGAAAGTCTGCAGCCCATGGGAGGGACCCATGAAGAGCAGAGGAGAAATGTGAGGAGTTCTTTCTCCAAGGAGGAAGGAGCAGCATAAAGCAACAAGTGATGAACTGACCATAATACCCATTCTCTATTCCCCGCTCTGTGCTGCTCGGGGCAGGGAAGGAGGTAGAGATAATGTTAACCCTGGGAAGAGGGAAGGGGGGGAAGTTATCTTGTTCTCTGTCTCATTATCCTGCTTTGGTTTTAGTAATAAATAAATAGTTTTCTCCAAGTCCAGTCTGTTTTGCCTGTAACAGTGCCTTTAAGGATCACTCCCTGTCCTTATCTCAAACCTCGAGCCTTTTTCTTATATTATCTCTCCCTATTCTCTCGGAGGGGTGGGGGGAGTGAGAAAAAGATTGCATAGTCTGGTCCCGAGCAGGGCTAAACTATGACAATGACCTTTGGAAGAAAAGGTGGGCAACTCAGGAGGACTACATGGATGTCATCAGGTTGTGCAGCGAGAAAATCAGAAGAGCCAAAGCCCAGCTAGAACTTAATATGGCTACTGCCGTAAAAAGCTTTTAAAGTGTTAGCAACAAAAGGAGGGCTAAGGAGAATCTCCATCCTTTATTGGATGAGGGGGTAGGATAGTGACAAAAGATGAGGAAACAGCTGAATTATTTAATACCTTCTTCACCTCGGTCTTTAATAGTGAGACTAGTTGTTCTCTGGGTAACTGGCCCCCTGAGCTGGAAGGCCCCTGTGGGAAGCAGAAAGATGCCCTCATAATCCAAGGTGAAATGGTTAGCAACCTACTACACCACTTAGACATGCACAAGTCTATGGAACTGGATGGGATCCATCAAAGGGTACTGATGGAACTGGTGGGAGTGCTCACCAAGCCATTTTCCATCATCTACCAGCAGTCCTGGCTAACCATGGAGGTCCCCGTTGACTGCAGGTTAGCAAATGTGACACCCATCTACAAAAAGGGCCAGAAGGAGGATCTGGGGAACTACAGGCCTGTCAGTCTGACCTTGGTGCCAGGGAAGGTTATGGAGTAGTTCATCTTGAGTGCCATTACACAGCATGTACAGGTCAGCAAGGTGATCAGGCCCAGTCAGCGTGGGTTTATGAAAGGCAAGTCCTGCTTGACTAGCTTGATCTCCTTCTATGACAAGGTGACCCACTTAATGGATGAGGGAAAGGCTGTGGATGTTGTCTACCTAGACTTCAGTAAAGCTTGACACAATTTCCTGCAGCATTGTCCTAGATTGCTCATGGCTTGGACAGTCATACTCTTTGCTTAGTAAAAACCTGGCTGGATGGCCAGGCCCAAAGAATGGTGGTGAATGGAGTTAAATCCAGTTGGTGGCTGCTTGCACGTGGTGTTCCCCAGGGCTCAGTGCTGGGGCCAGTTCTGTTCAATATCTTTATCAATTATCTGGATAAGGGGATTGAGTGCTCCCTTCAGTAAGTTTCCAGACGACACCAAGTTGGGCGGGAGTGTCGATCTGCTTGAGGGTAAGGCGGCCCTACAAAGGGATCTGGACAGGCTGAATTGATGGGCTAAGGTCAATTGTATGAGGTTGTACAATGTATGTAACAAGGCTAAATGCTGGGTCCTGCACTTGGGTTGGTCACAACAATCCCATGCTTGGGGAAGAGTGACTAAAAACCTGCCTGGCGGAAAAGGACCTGAGAGTGCTGGTCAACAGTTGGATGAATATGAGCAGGCAGTGTGCCCAGGTGGCCAAGAACACCAACAGCATCCTGTTGTATCAGAAATAGTGTGGCTGGTAGGACTAGGGATGTGATCATGCCCTTGTACTTGGCACTGGTGAGGCCATACCTCCAATACTGTGTTCACTTTTGGGCCCCTCACTACAAGAAGGACATTGAGCTGCTGGAGCGTGTCCAAAGAAGAGGAACAAAGCTGCTGAAGGGTCTAGAGCACAAGTCCTATGAGGAGCACTGGAGGGAACTGAGGTTATTTAGTCTGAAGAAAAGGAGGCTGAGGAGAGACCTTATTGCTCTCTGCAACTACCTGAAAGGAGGTTGTAGTGAGGTGGATGTTGGTCTCTTCTCCCAAGTAACAAGTGATAGGACAAGAGAAAACAGCCTCAAGTTGCGGCAGGGGAGGTTTAGATTGAATATTAGGAAAAATTTCTTCACCAGAAGGGTTGTCAATCATTGGAACAGGCTGCTTAGGGAGGTGGTGGAGTCACCACCCCTGGAGGTATTTAAAAGACATGGAGACATGGCACTTAGGGACATGGTTTAGTGGTGGACTTGGCAGTGCTAGGTTAACAGTTGGACTTGATGATTTTGAAGGTCTTTTGCAACCTAAATGATTCTATGATTCAAGCATCAAACACTGGAAGAGGTTGGCAACAGAGGCTGTACAGTCTATGTCCATTGTAGGTTTCAAGACCTGACTGGCTAGAGCCCTGAACAAAATGACCTGACCCTGATTTAGGCAGGAGGTTGGGCTAGATGACCAGGGTGCATTCCAACTTGAACCCTCTTTTAATCCCCTGATCCAATTAAAGAGGCATTACGTTAGGGTACTGACTGTAATTTTCCTCTACTTCAGTTGATTTTTTAGCAGCATGGAAATGCTGTGCCTGTTATTTCCTTGTCCAGATGAAGGCATCAAAAGGAAGACTGAGGGAGCTCACCTCACAGGGTTCTGGTGAAAGGACAAGAGGCAATGTGCACAAGCTGGAACATGGGAATTCTGGTTGGACAAAAGGGAAAAAAACTTTTTGCCCCTGAAAACAGTTCAGTAGACATGCCTGTGGCAAAAAATTTGACTGGATGAGGAATGGAGCAACTTAATCTAGATTTGAAGTTAGGCCTGCTTTGGTAAGGAGACTAGATTAAGGAACTTCATGAGTCCTTTCAAACCTAGATCCTTCTGTGATTCTACAATTTATATACAAGGCATTATCAGGGAGTTCTCTTTTTCACTTCCATTTGACCATTCTGTGCAAAAATATGTTTGTAACTCCAGTCATGTGGACAAATGTCTCCGGTTTCTGCCTTTTTGCTGCTTGAAGAAGAGGCTTATGAGAGTCAATTGGTATAATTATGTCTTCTCCAGAACAGTTGTTAGTCTGCACACAGTACATAAGATATCCACAGAAATCTTTGGATTTTAAAGGTTTTTAAGTTGTTGTTGCTATGAAAAGTCTGGCATTAGCATGTAGCTTCCTGAGAACACAGTCATTCTAATAAGCTATGTTTTCACTGTAACTAAGATGTTTGCATCTCAAAAGAGAGGCTTATGCTCTATTTTTAATTATCAATCTAAATGTATGTCTTAAATTAGCCCCGATCAGGACCACACTACACAGTCTCTCTCTCACTCCTCCCACCCTCCAAGAGAATAGGGAGAGATAATATAAGAAAAAAAGGCTCGAGGTTTGAGATAAGGACAGGGAGAAATCCTTAAAGTTGCAGTTACAGGCAAAACAGACTCAACCTGGGGAAAACTATTCATTTATTACTAAAAACAGCAGGATAATGAGACAGAGAATTAGATTACCTCCCCCCACCCCTCCCTCTTCCTGGGCTTAACATTATCTCTACTACCTTCCCCTCCATGAGTGGCACAGCGGGGAAGAGGGAACCGGGGTTACGGTCAGTTCATCAGATGTTGCTTTATGCAGCTGCTTCCTTGTCCTCCTTGGAGGAAGAACTCCTCACATTCCTCCCCTGCTCCAGCATGGGGTCCCTCTCATGGGCTACAGTCCTTCATGAACTGCTCCCAGTGTGGGTAATTTTTTCCACGGGGTGCAGTCCCTCCAGAACGGCTGCTCCAGCAGGCTCTCCACAGGCCACAGCCTCCTTCAGGCATCCACCTGCCCCAGCATGGGGTCCTCCACGGGCTGCAGGTGGATCTCTGCTCCTCCATGGGCCTCCATGGACTGCAGTGGGACAGCCTGCTTCACCATGGTCATCACCACAGGCTGCAGGGGAATCTCTGCTGGGAGCAGTATTACTCCTCCCCCTCCTTCTTCACTGTCCTTGGCATCCGCAGTCATTCCTCTCACCAGAAATTCTTCACAACAGGCAGGCAAATGCCTCTCAGGTTCTCTTCACATCTCATCTCCTCTCCACTTCTTGCAGCCGGGCTGGGCCGAGTGGGGTCCAGTTGGCCGTCCGGCAGGAGGCCAGAGCGTGACGGCTGAAAGGCCCACAGGGCTCATACGTTCTCCTGTCTGCCCCTGCTTCAGCTTCTTCACATCTTTCTTTTTTTTTATATTTTTTCCACTTCTTAAATATGTTATCGCAGAGGCGTTATCAGGGAACATTCTGCTATCAATTGGCTTGGCCTTGGCCAGCAGCGGGTCACCCTAGGCCTGGCCAAGTCTACTGAACAAAGGGGAGCAACTTCTAGCAGTTTCCTACAGAAGCTACCACCACAGCCCCCCCTCACTAAATAAAACCAGAACAACGTACAAAGAAACGGAAGAAACACACACAAAAAAAATCTCAACACTAACCCACACTTCAAGGCACAGCAGCAGAAACGTCTTTAAAACTTTGGCTGCTAGACAGCTGTGTGTTGTTCTGCTGTAACTTCAGATATGCTTACACAAATTCTGCAAAAAGCCTGACTATTACTTTAAAAATACACAACAGGCAGTAATAGCAATGGGAATAGATGACTCAAATAGGTCCATGTTAGACATAAAGCATTGCCAGCATCTCCTCAAGCAAAAAGAGGTGTTCAACAGTCATTCTGCAACAGCTAAAGTGGTAACAAAATCCTCTCTTACTCCTACGCTGTGTATAGATTCTTAAAGCAAGACAGTACAACCAAGATATGTCCCCGCAATCTCCATGTACTTTCCAACAATGCTAATACAAATATCATGGCTGGAGAAAAATGTCCCTGCTTCCAGAAAACCCCTTTGTTCCAGAAGCATCATGTTCATGCCAGTGAAACACCCTCAGTGATTCACCATAGGCTGCTTAACTTTTTAATTCAGAAAAATAAACTTTTCTAACTCTGCATTCAGAGGCAAGGTCAGCACAGCCAGAATCTAAATATACATCCTGCCTGACATTTTGTCATAGTTTGAGAAATTCATAATTTTCAATTCACCTGTTGTTTTTGGCATGCTGCTCCATGAAAGTCCTTCACAGCAGGATGCACTGGCTTTACACATCTTTATGAGGGCTGCCTGTTTTTTTTTAAGTTACCAGCCCACTGGGTGACTGTAGATTGCTTTAGCAGGCATCACCACCTGCTTTTCCACTCTGCAGCTCTCATCCTATAGTCCCTGCACTGAAAGGTTGAGGTGAGCTACATTCATGACTATGGCCTCTCTTGTTAATCAGTCCTAGAGCTGCTGTGGCTTCTAGATCTCAGCTGTACCATAAAGCTGCCCAAGGGTTCCAAACACTCGGTTGGAATGAATGTCTGCAATGGGCTGCGGTTCTTATTCCCTTGATCCTCATACCTCATGGATAGTATGCATGGTCACTTCTGCTGTCCTGCCTGGCACTAACATGGTATCAGTTCTTTAAAATGCTGTATGTACAGAATTAAATGCATATATAAGCTCATGTATATGCATATTTCACAGAAAAATTATGGGTTGTGATAATTCCTTGGTGAAGCAGAGGACCGTTGCTATCCAGAACAGCCAATGATCAAAATAACTGAAAAACAAAGTTGTGGTGTGCAGAGCAGTGAGGGGTGCTGCAGTGGAGCACCTCACTGCCAAAATGCTACCCACACACTGTGTGGCACCGAAAAGACTGCCAGAGCCGGTCCGACTGACAGGTGACGGTGACAGTGACGATGATGTTGACGGCCACAGGGGCGCCGGGCGGGCCGCCGGGCAAGCCGCCAGAGGCCTGCTGAGGGAGGGAGACTAGCGAGCAGGCGTGACAAGGGGTTAAGCCTGGGGCTGGGGCTGAGGCTGAGGCTGAGGCTGGGCTAGGCTCGGCTGAGCTGGGCTGGGGGTGGGACTCCGCCCCTTTCCCTAGCCCCGCCCACCCCGTCTCACATTCGTATACCGAGCCTCATCGCGCTGCGTGATGAGCCTATCGAGAGCGACCTACAGTAGCTGCTGCCCCGCCTCTTTCTTCTGTCACCGATAACGGAAGCGGCCGGAGGCCGAGTCGCGAAGCGGGCCTCGCGGGGCCTGCGTGCTGTCCCCTTTGCTGCACTCTTCCCCCACCCCGGGCAGCATGTAGGGAGCAAGCCCGGGGTGGACAGCCGATGCGGTGAGTGTGGGCGGGAGGGGGACGGGCGAAACGGCCGCTCCTTTCGTCTTTTTTTCTCCGCAGGTCGTCTCCGTACTACGCGCGCCCCACAGGCCGCTTCACCTCCCGCCCCGCCCCCGCCGGCGAGTGTGCGGCCAGGTTGGGGAAGGGAGTTGGGGGTGTAGGCCACTGTCTTTGGGGAAGCCTGCGGTCCAGACGGAGAGGGAGTGGTGCCGTGCTTAGACCGACCGCCCCTGCCGTGCTCTTGAGCCCTAATGGAGTCAGCTCTGGAGAGGGTCGGGAAAGGGGTCCCCAGCAGCACAAAGTGAGTAAGTGGTGACACCACTGCGGAGGGGGTTGTCATTTCACGTTGTGCCCCGTACTAGGACTAATGCTGTCCTTCCCTCTCACATCCCCTCACTGGCATTGCACTCTTACCTCAGCCAAGTCTCCTGCTCAGGTCTCTTGTTCTAAGGAGGAGCCAAAGAGTCCCTTAGCACTGCTGGTGTTCTCATCAGGGAATTATACAAAGTTGATGTTTGTAGGCAAAAGAGTCTTTGGCAATAAAGCACAATCTGCCAAGTAGAAGCAGATAGCACAAGAAAGCAGACAGAATAACCCATCAGGATGCTTTTGTATTTTTTACTAAGAGGGTTTTGAGACACTGGAACAGGTTGCCCAGAGAAGTTGTGAATGCCCCATCATTGGAAGTGTTCAAAGTCAGGTTGGAGCAACCTGACCTAGTGAAAGATGTCCCTGCCCATGACAGAGGGGATCGGACTAAATGATCTTCAGAGCTCCATTGCAGCGCAAACCATTCTGTGATTCTACACTCTGTGAAGTGTGTTTGTCATTCAAACTTGAAAGTACTTCTGGAAAAACAAGGCAATGCATTACCCACAGTAGTAAAGCTATTCAGTCACAGCACAACACATGACAAACGTTCATTCTGTTTAGGAGGGTATTTTTGCTGTCAGAGGCACTGTATTTAGTGGGAGCTGTTCTGGTAACTCCTGGACCAGTAGAAACAGTGCTAGTAATGGGAGTTGAGAGGCCTTCTGTTAGCAACAGCATTGCTAATAAAATTCTCATTGCTGCATCTTTGATAGCTGACATCCTGACATCCAGATAAACCCACTGAGATTTTTCAGCTCAATGCACATGTGTTCAGGGTTTTTGGACAAAAAGCTACCTACTCCTTATAAATGGTGTGGATTTGATTATAAGTTCATCAGTAAGTTTAGCAATTTCCTTCAAGTATCTTGGATTTATATCACCTTTGAGAACAGCTCTTTTGGTTTTTACGGTTTTACATGTGCATGCCTTTGAGTCATTCTTCCATACTTAGAATCGTGGAATAGTTGGAAAGGACCTTTAAAGGTCATCTAGTCCAACCCCCCTGCAAGGAGCAGGGACATCTTCCACTAGATCAGGTTGCTCAGAGTCCAGTCCAACCTGCCTTCAAACATCTCCAGGGGTGGGGCATTCACTAGGTCTCTGGGCAACTTGTTCCAGTGCTTCACCACCCTCATCATAAAAAAATTCCTTACATCTAGTCTAAATCTACTCTTTTAGTTTAAAACCATTACTCCTTGTTCTATCGCTACAGGCCCTACTAAAGAGGTTCTCCTTGTCTTTCTTATAAGGTCCAGTTAGGTACTGGAAGGCTGCTATAAGGTCTCCCCGGAGCCTTCCCTTCTCCACGCTGGACAGCCCCAACTTTCTCAGTCTGTCTCCATGGGAGAGGTGCTCCAGCCCTCTTATCATCTTTGTGGCCCTCCTCTGGACCCTCTCCAACTGGTCCATGTCCTTCTTTTCTTGGGGGCTCCAGAGATGGATGCAGTACTCCAGGTGGGGTCTCACGAGAGCAGAGTAGAGGGGGAGAATCACCTCCCTTGACCTGCTGATCATGGTTCTTTCGATGCAGCCCAGGATGCAGTTGGCTTTTTGGATTGCAAGTGTGTATTGCTGGCTTATGTCCAGCTTCTCATCCACCAGCACTCCACGCCCTTCTCTTTGGGGCTGCTCTTGATCCATTCTCTAATGGATCTGTTCTCCATACTTCTAAGTATCCTGGAATCTAGCTGTTTACCCTAGACTTTGTGACGAGGACAATGCATGTGGATTGAATGGAACATTTTTGAAAGCTATGGGAATAACTGTCTCCTTAGTAAATAGGGTGTGTTGCCCCCAGAGGAGTATAAGTGTGTTGACAGGGCACAGATGAACATGCCTTCTCTGTTTGTAACTTGTTCAAAAGGTATTATTGATTTGATTGAACTGATTCAAGGCCCTGAACTAATGTTGGGATGGAGTTGAGCTCTGTCCATTTTAGTGAGAACATGAGGAAACTAAAGGTTACCAGAAAAGCCTGAATTGCTTTCCTCTTCGTTTTAAAAAAGTGTAGACTACCTCTGCCTTCTCTCTGTAGGAAAGAATATAGTCAAATACTCATCTGAGAGGAAGAATCAGGTTGAAGGTGAAAGATTATAATCAAAAGATGTTGGCCAGTTGTGCTTTAACACCAAGTGAATGTAGGCTCTGTGACTTTGTGCTGCTGTGAGGAATAGAAGAGATGTTGGCAGATGCCCTGTGAACTAGAAAACAGTTTTCTTATCTCTTTCAAAATATTTTTCCATGCAGCTGATATACCTTTAGTGTAGTTCTGCTTGAACTTAACACAGCTGTCCATGTATGTAGCCTTGAGTAGGCTTCCATTTGTACTAAAGTAGATTTGCCCTCAGATTCTGCAATTTAGAGGTGTTGTGGAGGTCTACTTCTGATTCCCCTGTTTTCTAAGCATCTAGATTTTTGTAGCCCTTTGCAACTTTTGATGATGAGAATACATTCTCTAGCTGTTACCACAAAGAGGTTCCTGGGATTGTTTTTTTAAACAACTACAGAGAGCTAGCTTGGGGAAAATAAGGGGAAACGGTAGGGCTAGAAGAAGTGCCTTCTGTTGTCAGCTCCTGCCCCAGTAGCAGTGGCCAGCTGGTGTATACTTCTAGTCTCCATTTTTTTTGCCTTCTTCGGGTCTTTACTTTTTTCTGGGTTGAAGTGTCCGGGATATTAACTGGATATTGCTTGACTTACTTTTACTGGAGGCTGCTGTTCCACTTCTTGGAAGCAAAAGTTAAGTTGAGGACATTGTTGGAAAGAATGTTGCTCTTGGTTAAGCAGTTAGAGTGAATGAATTGCTGACCTTTTCTGGGAGTAGGGCAAGTTTCTTTCTCTGAAAGATACCGACTCCCAACCTACTTAGAATTTTTGCTTCGGGTGGGACATGGCAGACAAAGTTGACGTGTTAGGAGATCTATGCAAGTATAGTAAGTACTTTCAGACTTTTCAGGATTTCATTGATGAATGAAGAAGGAGTTGAAATCTGACAGGGACTGTTCTTCTAAAGTTATTCTGACATAGCTCTTGGTAGGACTGAACTTGTCTAGCTGCTTTTTGAACTTCCATAAATTTGCAGCATCCACAGCATACCATGAAAAGGAATTTCATAGATTGCCATCTGCTTTATGAAGAAGTTTTTCACTTGTTTTGAACTTGACATGTGCAACCTTTGATAGGTGTCTCCTTATTTGGAAGAAAATGTGATTTGTTATTCCCTCTTCGGTTTTGTCATAATTTTGTAGACCTCTGCTATATCCTTTCCTCAGTCCTTTTTCTTCCATCCTGCAGAACCCCAACTATCGTAGTCATTACTTGTGTGGAAGCCACTCTGGCTTTTTATGTGCACGTTCTCTGTAATTATAAGTACAGAACACCAGTAATTTTAGTGTATCATTTTTAAGTGAGTGCATTAGGGGGGGAAGCAAACCTTCATACGGTGCTGAGGAATAATGCACTGTGGACTTGCACAGTTAAATAATTCTATTATTTGTCTCAGTTTTTAATTTTTTTTCTAACGACTTCTGATATCCAGTCTGATTTGTTCACTGTTGGTGAGTAGCTAGTAGGTATTTTCATCAAGCTATCAGATGTAACCCCAACACCTAATTCCCAAGTGGTATGTAACTTGGAGCCTCTTGTATATATGAATGGCCTTGCTCATATGACCATCGGTATGAAATTTAGCAGCTCTCTTTGATATGATAAAGCCTATAGCTCTTGGCTTTACTGGGACACTTACAGAAATTTGAGAAAATTTTGAAAATTTTTAACTAATTTGAAGGATAATACTGGATAAGTAGCAAACTGAGAATTTTTCTCTGAAAAAGAGAAATCAAATCTGCCCTCTGCCTGCCAGAATATTTTTTGTATTGCAAATTCGCTTTATTTTACTTTTGCAAATTCGCTTTATTTTACTTTTTTTATTAATTTCTCAAATAATGCAGTTTTGCAAATAGTAGCAAAACTTTTTTGTTTATATGTGTGTGAATGTTTCAGGAAATGCTTCAAAGAACATCAGAAGACTTTTTTCCAAAGATGGAAACTTCAGTTGAAGAGATGGATACCTCTGATACCCAGTGGGGCTGGTTTTATTTGGCTGAGTGTGGTAAATGGCATATGTTTCAGGTAAATACCTATGAAGTTATATTAGCTGTGATGGATTCCCTACATCAAACTACCTATTGCTGAATTAGTCTAAATGTACTTTTTCATTTATTTTAAAGACTGAATCAAACAGTCATTGCTCTATTAGCAGCGAGGATATTGAAAGGAGCTTCCAAACAAACCCACATGGCTCTGTTTCTTTTACTACTGCAAAATTTAACTACACTCTAGACTTTTCAGGTATGTATCTTTTCATAGAGTAAATTTAAATAATAGAAGGTGCCAGGTACACCAGTTCATTTGTTCATTCAGCAGGTCATTGTCCTCTTATCTAGTGCAAAAACTTGTGATTGGAAATGTCTTCTTTACTGGAAAGTACATAGGAGTTTTTAGAAGCAGCTGCCCTGATGCATTTTCTAGGGTAGTTTATTAATAAAATAACATGTCTTGTTTAGTAGCACTCCATCATGTTACTGCTGCTTATCTCAGCTGTAGGTGGTATGTAGAATAAATCTATGGGACTGGGAATTTTGAACCTTTTTTCTTTAACGTGCAGCTGCTTGTAAGCTTCAAAAACCTCTTCCATTCAGAGTCAGTATAAGAAACATGGATATGAAGGAAGCTTTCTGCAAAATACTGGCGTCAATGTGATTCAGTAATTCAGCATGTAGTTGAAGCCAATTCTATTGTCAGAATAATGAAGAGACAGGCCAAAGGATTTTTTAGTAGATTGTAAATATCTCACTTATGCCGTGCTTGTAAATTACAGAATATTATAGGATTCTAATGTATGTAGCCAATTATAAATGAATCTGTCCTTTGTTCAAAGGTGTGTTCTAATGACTTCCTTTTTTATTTTTTCGCACTTTTCCTTCCATGAATTGTTTATTTTATGATTAAATTATGAAACAGCTATATGCTTAAATAGAAACCCCTTCCAATTCAAAGGAGATAATAGTATTTCAAATACAGAAAGTGGGGACTAGGTAAAACAGCGATGTACTGGGCATAAAGTAGGATGTAACAATACAATGAGTTTCATGTTTACTTGTGTTGAAATGTCTATAAAAAAAAACAACAAGCCAACCTTTGTTTTGCATCTGAAATAAAAACAGTAAATGGAAATGCTAAAGAACGATTTTTTAATGTTGCTGTTTGTAGGTCATGATGTCTTGCATTAAAGATAGTAGTAATATGCTTTGTCATCTCAGTTGTATTAAAGCCAGTGGAAATTTTACCAGTGATTTAGTGGGCCTGAATGTTAGATGGGTATTATAACAATAAACATTTGTTTGTGTGATATTTGTGCATTTTGCCAACTTATATAAATGACAATGATTCTGATGCCTGTATTTAGAAACATTTATTGAAAATGCTGATTTGTTAATTGTTGAAATAGAAATTCTTGTCAAGCAACTTTGGGTGTAGTAATGTTATTTTTAAAACAGGCACTTAAATGTTTCATATGCTATAGATGAATTCCAGAAACTTTTCATCCTAACTCTTGTTTTATGCTCAGTGATGAAACAAACCAACCTAACTACCCTTAAGCAACGTCCCATAAAGCGAGCTCCCTTTTCTATCAGTGCTTTCAGGTAAGGAAATAAAAGGAAAGCTACTTATTTTTATTTTATTCCTGATTCTTCTAAGTAAAATGAAACAAAAATATGTTTTATATTTATTTACTTTTTGCATCAAACAGTTTGAGAGGTGAACCAAGGTGAGAGAGCTAGTCAAGTGAAGAAGGAGGTGAAGAGTGAAAAAGAATTTTTAGTTTGTTTTTTATCTTTTTTTTCTGAAAAAGTAAGGAACTTGTAGGGGGAGAGGTAAGGCATACTGAATACTAATATCCTTTGGCAATGTTCTTAAAACTATGCCTGACTTTAGCCGTTGGAGTCCCTTGCTGTAAATGCCTCTTGAATCGGAATTGCTGTGGAGACAGCAAAAAATGGAGTAGTTTACTCCATTGTAGTAATGGCTTCATAAATTATTTAGAAGTATTGTTGTAACAGCAAAAAAGATAGAGTTATGTTTTCTTGTCTGTATGTTTTAATTGTTTACTTTAAAATGATTTGAAATCACAAGAAATTGCATCATAACAACCAGATTGTTTTATGAGTCTAATTGCTTTAAACTGTAAGTTTCTTACTATTTGATCGGGTATTAAGTGTATAGCTGTGCTGATGTAAATATGATACTCACTAAACAATCAACTGACCTATGCAGTGATAATACCACAGGTAAAATTGACTATATGGAATATGTGCGGATTTTTTCCCCAAATAGATCATTAGAAATAATTTTAGTTCTCCGTTGTAGTCTGCTTATACTTTCAAAAACAAATTTGGGATTTGCAGTAAGAAATGCAGGTAGCAGTCTGTTTACACTCATATTCAAGAAGGCCTGTTTTTTTTGAAGTGTCAGCTGTTTCTTTTGATGGGTATTTGCTGAAAAGTGAATGCAATAATGTGGCAATTTACTTTTGTTTTTTGAATAATTGCATTCAGTGCTCTCTTTCTATGTGATGACACCATTATTTAGTTTCAGGAGATTATTTCTTTTAGTGTCAATTTTAAGGCTTAAAAGCTGCTATGTATGTGGTGTGTATGCTTAAAATACACTTTTTTGAGGGCTTGGTGTTGTTTTTCTAAAAACAAATTCAGCTATAATTTTCAAGTGTGTATTTCTAACCTGATGCTTATAAATAGTTCAAATGAGGGGTCAGTTTCCAGACACTTAGGCTAGTTGTAATTCTTAATAGTTTTGAATGGTCAGGCTATATCTATACTGTCACACTTCTAAATTCATGTTACTGTTCTGATATTGCGGACGCTTCTGACTGTCTCTTCTGATTTCTCTTCCTATATTTTGTTGGGTAGATGATGTATTAAAATGGTTCATTTCTGTGGTTTATTTATAATAAGCTAAGCCAGAATAAGAGATAAGACCTTTTGCCATTGACCTTAACTGCTGACAACAGCCTTTGTTTGAATTAAAACCATATGTAGTTTTGTATTGTATAAGGCTTTGGTTTTGTTTTTTTTTTGCATACTGTATTGTTTGGGGCAGGAGTTCAACAGGAAGAAAATGCCTCATGTCTTTGATGTGATGGTTTTTTACCTTTTTTTTGTTTGAAGTTTTATCTGTGAAAATGAGGCTATCCCTATGCCTTCACACTGGGAGAATGTAAAGACTGAAGAGCCATATCAGGTAAGAGCTGGTATGCAAGTTGCTCAAAAACATGTGATCATGAAATAATGCATCAAATTGAAATTGTACTAACCTCTTTTTTTCCAGCTTATTCCATTGCAAAAGAAAACAAATGAATATAATGAAGTTTCTAGTCTCTTTGGAAAAACAATGGATAGCCACCGAATTAAAAGAATTAAGAGAATACAAAATCTAGACTTGTGGGAGTTTTTTTGCAGGTGAGATTATTCTAAAACCAACAGTCTTAGGATTGTTAATGGGGCAAATCTTGAAGCCATACAGCAGAAATTTGTTTAATTGCTTTTGTTATTAATGAAAATGTGTTACTTTTTATATTTTCAAAATTTTCTTATTTTTCATTCCTCTTTATTTAAAATTCCATTTTCAAGGCTCTGTAGCTTTTACAGGTGCAGAAATGTAATACTTGTAGAAATGCATTAGGTGTAGGTATAGTGCAGATAAGACTGATGCATTAAAGATGTTCAGGATGTCCATGTGGTAGATGCCCATGATACAGTGAAGTAAAGGAGAACAAAAATAACCTTTTGTAAAATAATTCCTTGATGGGCTTGTATTTTCTAATTTTTAGTGAACAAAGCAAATGAATATTTGTGGCTTGTTTAATGTCTCAACTTTATGAAACCTAGGACAGAATTAAGTGTCAAATTAGCACATATTCCTGTAATTTCTTTAAGTTTAATGTACTACAATAGCTTTTCCTGCTTTTCCCTCTTCATATTGTGCTGGCCTGGAAGAAGTAGGAAGTGCAGAGTTCTGTTACCACTTATTTCGTAGACCAATTTTAAGCAATTTTTTTGTATTTGACAAAAGTTATTTGTGTGGCCTCTAAGAAGGAGTACATATCAGAATCGGTTTTAAATATGTATTACACTATTAAAACCAACTGAACTAATAATAAGGAAATAACTAAGCAGATGTATATTAAAATTTGCATAAGTTATATGATTTTTCAAAGATATGTGATATATTGTTCATTTAAAGCTATATCATGAATTTGCATAAGAAAGTTAATTTAAGTTTCTGATTAAGAGAGTTAGCCTCCTCTTAATTACAAATTTGTTTGGTTATATTTACCTGTTTAAGTATTAAGGATTGTTTGCTTGGCCTTGTGTTTCAACGTCTACCTTTCTTCAAAGAAGTTTCTGTAGAGGTGTATTTATACCATCTTAATGTAAATCTTAATTTTTGAGAATAGGAATAGCAAGCAGACTTCAAAGTAAATGTCCTTTGAGTCTCCAGTGTAGATGGCAGATGGGGGCAGGGGAAGACCTTTTTTGCTTAGTTTAGCAACTGATGTCATTTGGACAGTACACTAGTTTTCCTGACTGGTCAGTGAGTAGATTTCATTATTTAAGAACTCTCAGCCTATGGATGCTGTGCTAGAATATTCCCAAGGTACAAAACTGAGGATGGGAATTAGAATTTCATATGTCAGGAGTATTACAGTATTGCCGTGTAACTAAATACAAAACAAGGTAGTTGTTAGTACCTGTACAGTATAGAAGTATATGGAGAAAAGTAATTTCAGTTTTAAAACTTTTTTTCCTGTGTAAAAAATATACAAGTAACAATGAAAATTGCTAGAATAAGTGTATGCAATTGAGGCTTAGCTGCCTCAATGCTGAGGGTAAAATACAGTCTTGGAGTAGGTGGGCTTACATACACCAGTGAAGAACTTATTGCCTGGTGGTATCTTACAAAGAAGTAGGTATTCCAGCATCTCAAATTCACTTTTAGTCTCCCATGTGAGAAAGCGGAAGTAACAGAAGATCAATCTTAGCTGAGCATGTTTTGGTTTATGCACCTGGAGCATCTCTCCTATGAGGACAGGCTGAGACAGTTGGGGCTGTTCAGCCTGGAGAAGAGGAAGCTCCAGGGAGATCTTATAGCGGCCTTCCAGTACCTAAAGGGAGCATATAAGAAAGACAAGACAAAACCCTTAAGTAGGGCCCGTTTCAATAGGACAAGGGGTAAGGTTTTAAAACAGAGGGAGGTAGATTTAGATTAGACATTAGGAAAAAAATTTTTACAATGATGGTGATGAAACTCTGGAACAAGTTGCCCAGAGTGGTGGTGGATGCCCCATCCTTGAAAACATTCAAGGCCAGGTTGGACAGGGCTCTGAGCAACCTGATCTAGTGGAAGATGTGCCTGCTCCTAGGAGTTGGACTAGATGATCTTTAAAGGTTCCTTCCAACCTTAACCATTCTATGATTCTGTCTGTTTGGAGTTGTAGAGGAAGTGGAAAGCAAGCAAGCTGTAGAGCAAGTAGAAAACAGTTTTTGGTCAGTGAGATTGCTGACCATCTTTAGAAACAGCTTGTGTACTTGCATATATACAAAGAGCATGTCTCTGAGTATTTAGTTTTGCTGTAGGTTTATCCCTTATTGAGAGCAGCCTGTATGAGAGCCTTCTGACTGGTGGATCAACTTAATTCTATTTTACCGATTAGCTTGTCACTAATCGCTTCCAGTAATTGCTGGTGGAAAGTGATAAGATGATGTTTCTTAGAACAGTCGGACTCTCAATTTCTGTTCCAAATAAACAAAAAGCCCAGCTGTGACATTTGTGCATGCTGCAGAAACACCTTCCCAGTGTGCTCAGTATATCCCACTAGTTAGGAGGAACAATTGCTGCTGAACTTTTGTGGTTTTGTGAAAGTGTTTTGTTTCATCGATAAGGTCAGTGATTAAATTTGAGCATCGCTTGAATTATTATTTGCATTATGGTAGTGGTCAAAACATGTTTGCTTGTTATAATAGTTCCTATCTTAATGACTACTTTAAATTAATTGATTTTATGAAATCAACTGGTTGAATATAGTGAAGGACTGTTACAGAACATTTTTTGACAATTGATTATTAATCTTTTCTATAAATTTGTTCTGTTGCCCTGTTTCAAGAGAAGTTGCTCTAGGCTACCTTTAAAGATTGTTAGAGATCAGCAGACAACAATAGAGGGCTGCTGATTGAAAAATTTCAAATGTTCAGCGTTACTAGCCCTTAGCTCAGAGATGTTGTCTCACGCAGGTAGTTTTCTCAAGATGTAGGGGACCTTTACTTCTGGGTTTTGTTGAATTGCTGGTAGAGTGGAACTTGAGTGCCTGGAACCTCTCTACCTCTGACACGAAATGTCACAAATGAGATTGTTAGTAAAACCTCCGCCCTTGAGATTCTACTGACATTCTTCTGATTTGGAAAGCAGCTATAGGGGGAAAAAAAGACACACACAAAAAAAATTTAAGTTGCTGAGACATAGGTATTTTAGTTTGCACTAAATAGAGGAGAAAAAAAACCCATATCTTTCAAGCTAAGTACTGCAAGATTTTAACTTTTATGAAATGTAGTTATTTATAAATAATGCATAATTGCAATGTAATGCCATTAATACGATAACAAATCTTTGCTGCTTGTCTCTTTCCCTGGACCTGGTTGATGAGTCTTTCTGAGATTATATCTAAACTGTAGGCCCTGAGAATGTTTCCCCAATTCAAGTCTGCACTCCAGTTATAAGCAGATTGCTTAATTTGATAAACCTAAGTATGTGCCTGATAAACTTAAGTATTTAGCACAGTGTCCCATGCACTATGGCTTTTATAGGAAGAAAATTTGCGTACACAGACAAGAACAAAGCTATGATGCACTCTGACTCGTTTTTGTGTGGACAGTCAAGGGATCATAACTATGAACAGCTCAATGATTTAGAAGCAGCTCCAGAGTCAAGTTCTTAATGGATCTTAGGAAAACCCAGCTGACAAAAAGTCAATTTAAAAAGATTGATGGAAAACATATCTGTTCTTTAACTGAAGGTGTGCTATGGACTTCTGCCCATAAGACTGTAATATAGCTTCACCTATAGTACAAAGGTTTTTTTCAAAATTGTAGACCGATGTAACCCTGACAATGCATGATTTATCTCTTTTAGAAAGTATGTGAACCATAAATTCATAATAATTCATTATGAAATTATCATGTTGAGAAAATTTTACCTAAATTGACCAGTGACAAGTGGCGTTCCTCAGGGGCCTGTACTGGGATCAGCACTGTTTAACATCTTTGTCGGCGACATCAACAGTGGAACTGAGTGCACCTTCAGCAAGTTTGCTGATGACACCAAGCTGTGTGGTGCCATCAACACACTGGAGGGAAGGGATGCCACCCAGAGATGACAGGCTGGAGAGGTGGGCCCATGCAAACCTCATAAAGTTCAACAAGGCCAAGTGCAAGGTGCTGCACATGGGTTGGGGCAATCCCAGGCACAAATACAGGCTGGGTGGAAAATAGATTGAGAGCAGCCCTAAGGAGAGGAACTTGGGGGTGCTGGTGGACGAGAAGCTCAACATGAGCCAGCAATGTGCTCTTGCAATCCAGAAAGCCAACTGCATCCTGGGCTGCATCAAGAGGAGCATGACCACCAGGTCGAGGGAAGTGATTCTCCTCCTCTACTCTGCTCTCATGAGATCCCACCTAGAGTACTGTGTCCAGCTCTGGAGTCCCCGATGTAAGAAGGACATGGACTTGTTGAAACAAGTCCAGAGGAGGGCCGTGAAGATGATCAGAGGGCTGGAGCACCTCTCCTATGAGGACAGGCTGAGAGAGTTGGGGCTGTTCAGCCTGGAGAAGAGGAGGCTCCGGGGAGACCTTATTACAACCTTTCAATATTTAAAGGGGGCCTACAAGAAAAGTGGAGAGGGACTTTTGACAAGGATGAGTTGTGACAGGACAAGGGGTAATGGACTTGATATAGAAGGAGGTAGATTCAGACTAGATAGAAGGAAAAATTGTTTTACAATGAGGATAGTGAAACACTGGAACAGGTTGCCCAGAGAGATGGTGCACACCTCATCCCTGGCAACATTCAAGGCCAGGTTGGATGGGACTCTGAGCAATCTGGTCTAGTGGAAGATCTCCCTGCTTATTGCAATGGGGGTTGGGACTAGATGACCTTTAAAGGTACCTTCCAACTCAAACTATTCTATGATTCTAAAAATTTAAGTAATTGCATTTTTCATATTTTTGCTGGTTTACCTTGGTAATTATACTTTGTAATCTACTGACTTTGTTATCCCTCCTGCTATGCTATTTAAATAGGCGGAGGGAACAAAATGAGTGAAAAATGCCTTTCTTTTAAAAATGTATCTGCAGAAATGACTGTCATAGTTCAACAATGACCACAATGAAACTAATCCCAACTGCGCAATGTTGATAAAATTCGTATAAAAGACCTTTTTTCCTTATCTTGGATTACTTCTGAAAATTGTCCACAGCATCCAGAAGTGTGTGATTTCTAAACACGTAGCTTAAGAATTCTGATCTGTTTAAAAACTAGAATCATCTAGACCCTCGTGCAAGTTCAATATATGGAGTGGTTTAGGTCAGTCTTGTCTGCAGTGTTTTCAGAGTAGTAACTTAATTTGTGCATATGTTTGTAATGCTGTATTGTGTGTTCTCTGTAGGAAAAAAGCTCAGCTAAAGAAGAAAAGAGGTATACCAGCTATTAATGAGCAGATGTTATTTCATGGCACCAGTAATGAATTTGTAGAAGCAATATGTATTCATAACTTTGACTGGAGAATAAATGGGATGCATGCTGCTGTATATGGAAAAGGTAAGTATTTTTGACACATACAGCAATTTGGTAATTTTAACAGTTCAACAATAAGTGTTGGGGATGTCCCTGCTCCTTGCAGGGGGGTTGGACTAGATGACCTTGGAAGGTCCCTTCCAACCCAAACCATTCTATGATTCTATAAGTGTTCCCTATAGTGTGTTCTTTGTGATAAACTCCCTGTGTTTATCCAAGAACTGTTTAATATAGCTCTACTTTTACATCAGGTGCAATTAAGGAATCTAGGATGCAGTAAGGAATGTAATTGTCACAATTGGCTGGTTGTGAGTGTGGGGAAGAGATGCCCAACAAAGCAGTGTTGATCACAAGACAATCTCCCTTCTAAAATGTTCCCACTAAAAATATTTGGTCATATTGCTATAATCTAATGATTTAGGAAAAAAAAAATTGGTTTGCTAATGAACATAAAAGAGCATACATCTTGCATCATCCTGATAGCTGTCCTTACTCTAGTAGTTAAAGCTGTCACGATAAGAATGTAATCAGATTTTTTTTATTTGAAAGGGACGTATTTTGCAAGAGATGCATCATATTCCAGTCGTTTCTGCAAAGAGGACATGAAGCATGGAGATACTTTTCAAATTCATGGTGTGAATCTGCAGCCTCATCTGCATAGACCAGATAAAGTCATGTTTCTTGCTCGTGTATTAACTGGTGACTATATCAACGGTGATTCAAAATACATGAGGCCTCCTTCAAAAGATGGAAGTTTTGTGAACTTGTATGACAGTTGTGTGGATAACACCTGGAACCCAAAGATCTTTGTTATCTTTGATGCCAACCAAATCTACCCTGAATACTTAATAGAATTTTGTTAAGTTTGAAAGGAGCTGAATTGGTTTATGTCTTTTTTGATACTTTTTTTCCTTTTGTAAAGACAACAGTATAAAAACAGGAAGCATGAAAGCAGAGAGGTGAAAGAAAAGCTAGCATACTTTTATGGAGGAGGGAACTTAGTAAACATTTAAGAGAGATTGTTGAACTGTTTTTAAAAATCTGTAAGGATCACTAATGCATTTTTCAAATGTAGAGACTATTACAAATTTGAAATTGCTAAGTGAGCCTTAAATACATTGCGCATTGGTAAGTTTTCAAAAGCAAGATTTATGTTCTGATTTTTTAAATATATTACAAGTATTTATTCATGTGGTAGAAATATGCTGTAATATAGTATGCATATGATGAAACTAATCTTTTATGAAGATTGTCTGAGGAATGTAAAAATAACAAAACCAGAACAAAAAAAAAAACCCTTAGGGGTCTTGGCCACATATGTGCGTGTGTGTGTGTCTGTGTTCTGTGGTATACATTGCTTTGTGTTTGGAGGTCTCTTAATTTGGATTCTAAACCTATAAAACAGTCCGTCTGGAGAAAATTGATGAAGGAGCTATAAAGTTCACAAAAGCTGTTATGTTTACCTTTAGGTAAGTTTTACTGTAAGTGTCAATTATATACTTGCAAAACTTTAATCATATATTTGCAAGATTACAAAACCCTTGCACTAGGATTTGAACTTTGGTTTTGATGGAAATGATGCCCATAAGCTCTTGTGGTTCTAATTGCTTGGCATGTAACTGTTGAGCTTAGCGTTGGGATATCAGCAGTGCCAAACACCTTTCTGAGTTCTTATTCTATATTTTGCTCTCTGGTTATAGTCTGCATGTGCATGCACTTGCATTCATGTAGCTGTGCTGCTGTAATTCTTGCCTGGTCAGGTTTTAAGAAGCACTCAGTGCTTGGATAGTTGCTGTAACTGAAGATAATGTTCAGATTAACTTTACTGGATATAAGACAGTTAAACTAACAACGAAAGTTTCAAAAGATGCCATTCTTTAATTTTTAAAAACTTCAATAGAAAGCTTTCAATAACACTTGTGTAGATCAGGTTTTCATAACTGGTAGAGTTGTAAAGTTAAAGAGCATTTTTCACATGTAGAAAGAGAAAAGAGACAATATTTGGGTAAAGAACAAGCTTAGGTACCTAAATACAGGAAAAGCCTGAAGAATCATAGAATAGTTAGGGTTGGAAGGAACCTTTAAAGATCATCTAGTCCAACCGCTCTCATGGACATCTTCCACTAGATCAGGTTGCTCAGAGCCCCATCCAACCTGGCCTTGAACATTTCCAGGGATGGGGCATCGACCACCTCTCTGGGCAACCCGTTCCAGTGTTCCACAACCCTCAGTGTAAGGAATTTCTTCCTCCTGTCTTATCTGAATCTATCTCCCTCTATTTTAAAACCATTAGACCTTGTTCTATTACAACAGGCACTGCTGAAGAGTTTTTTTCCATCTTTCCTGTAGGCCCCCTTTAGGTATTGGAAAGCCATTATAAGGTCTCCCTGGAGCCTTCTCTTCCCCAGGCTGAACAGCCCCAACTGTCTCAGCCTGTCCTCATAGGAGAGGTGCTCCAGCCGTCGGATCATCTTTCTGGCCCTCCTCTGCACCCTCTCCAACCAGTCCAGGTCCTTCTTATACTGGGAGCTCCGGAGCTGAACACAGTACTCCAGGTGGTTCTCACGAGAGTGGAGTAGAGGAGGAGAATCACCTCCCTCGACCTGCTGGTCACGCTCCTCTTGATGCAGCCCAGGATGTGATTAGCTTTCTGGGATGCAAGCTCCATTGTCAGTTCATGTTGAGCTTCTCATTCACCAGCGCACCTAGGTCCTTTTCCTCAGGGTGGCTCTCAATCCATTCTCTGCTCGTCCTGTATGTGTGCTTGGGACTGCCCTGACCCATGTGCAGGACCTTGCACTTGGCCTAGTTGAACTTCATGAGGTTGGCACGGGCCCACCTCTCCAGCCTGTCCAGGTCCCTCTGGATGGTATCCCTCCCTTCGAGCGTGTCGACGGCACCACACAGCTTGGTGTTATCAGCGAACTTGCTGAGGGTGCACTCTATCCCACTGTCCATGTCACCAACAAAGATGTTAAACAGGACCAAGCCCAATACGGATCCCTGAGGAACACCACTCATCACTGGTCTCCACTTGGACATTGAGTTGTTTACCACCACTCTCTGAGTGTGGCCATCCATCCAATTTCCCATCCACCAAGTAATCCATCCATCAAACCCAGTTTAGAGAGAAGGATGTCATGTGGGACAGTGTCAAATGCCTTGTACAAGTCCAGGTAGATGATGTCTGTTGCTCGTCCCTTGTCCACTGATGCTGTAACCCAGTCATAGTCATAGTCATTAGTCAGGCATGATCTTCCCTTAGTGAAGCCAGTTGGGAACTCTAGGTTCAACTGTTGCAGGCATGATTTGTGTTTGATTCACTTCTAAGCTAGCTTTGCAAATGTCACATTGTTCCCCACATTGTATAAAATATTTAATAGCAAATCATGCAGGGAATTTGTATATTACTGACTCCCCTTTCTTCTTACACAGTATTCTACGGAACATATATTTTATGAAGCTAACAAATATATGTGATGTTGTTCCTTTGATTTGGTCTTTTATTTCTTCTGAGGTCTGAACTCACCTTTTCAGTTAAGAAAACAGAAGTTTCTTTTTTAGTGTCTCATGGACGCAAAATAGCGTAATCTATACTGATCTTAGTGACTTTTCCAATTGTTTGTGTGGTGGTGTCTTGTTTACTACTTAACTCACTGAAATTGAATGGCAGACTCTTAATCTTAGCAAATCGCTCTACAATTGTAGTTTCAGGTCTTCTTTTAAATACTGTTCTGCTTTCTGCTGTCCATTTTTGTGCTGATGGATCTTGATACTGAAGGTACCTGTAAAGTAGCCATCCTTTGACTGGCAAGGGGAGAGCAATTATTATTGCAAGCAAAGTACAGAACTCTACCAGTAGCCAATACAAGAAATAGTTGGACTTTAAAAAAGGAACAGTGAGAGAGGAAGGGAGGAAAATAATTTCTTGGACTACAGAGCATTAAAGAAATGGAAAGGGATTTAGTCTGATTCTGGGGAAGGAAACTTGCTATTTTGTGTTACTATTTCATGTAGTGAAACTTTATGCTGCGTTTTGCTTTTTGCACTTGTGCAAGAGAGCATGTCATTCTCTTATGTGTCTTGATCTGAGGTAAAGCTTTCTTTCTGAATTATTCTTCTGGCAGAATGTTTTCACATTGGCACAGTAAGCATGCACAAAGCGATGCTTAAGATTTAATAAGAAGTTATAAAAAGCTAGGCCAGACGGAAGTGATCAGGCACAGCGGTCATCCAGGTGGGCATACTGACCAGACCCATTTTACAGCCTACCAGCCCCACTTATACTTCTTTCCACTTACCCCTGCTTTGCTCCCCGCTACTCCTCCTTCCCCTGCACATCCCCCACCCCATGGATCTGTACAGCTCTGTCAATTCCCACGCCCGTCAGAGTCTGGGCTCCGCCTGGTATGCAAAATAATCAGTTGCTGATTATCCAGGCTGATCTTCCTGGAAAGTGACACCTATGGTTTCTTGATAGCCCACCAGTCAGTGTGCCTGGTGAGGTTTGTTTCTTGCCATTGTCTCCACAGTTTTTTTAATCAGGTCTGTGTCTCCGTGTATTTTGTTTCTCGTTTCCCTTTTTCCCCCTTAGTTTACCAATTGACAGTCAGATAACCTCGCCGGAACAAACCTTCTCACACTTTCACATGCCCTTATCAATTATTGTGACTGACGAGGTTTGGTTCTCATCACTGCCTCCCTTATCATGTCAGTCAGATTTGTGTCCCCATATGTTCTTTGAGGGGGGTGGATTTAGATGAGATATCAGGAAAAAAATTTTTACAATGAGGGTTGTAGAACGTTGGAACAGGTTGCCCAGAGAGGTGGTGGATGCCCCATCCCTGAAAATGTTCAAGGCCAGGCTGGATGAGGCTCTGAGCAACCTGATCCAGTCGGGGATGTCCCTGCTTCTTGCAGGGGAGTTGGACTAGATGACCTTTGAAGGTCCATTCCAACCCTAACCATTCTATGATTTTATGATTCTATGATTCTCACCACACAACATTTGTTTAGGGTTTTAAACGGCATTTCTAAGCTGCCAGGGCTGTACATTGACAATAGCTGATGGCACGTCAATCAATGACTTCATGACACTCCATGGATGAGACTGAAAATGTTTCCAAAGAAGTAGAACTACCCCTGCCAAAGACTGAAATTGTTCAGTACAGCTTTCCTTCAGAACCTGAATTCAGACTTTGAAGGTTGTTCACAAACATGTTTCTTGGACTTTCATATTCTATCAGGCTCAGAAATCACAGCCCTAGCTCCGGTGTTTTGAAAGAGGGCAGTGAATTCTAGAATTGTCAAGCCAAAAGCAATAGATTATTGCATATAAGCAAGGTGGATATAAGAGAAAGAGCAGGGCAAAAGGCTTACAGAGGAATGGCAAGTAAAGTACAAAAAGGAGCACATGCAATCAATGGAATGATCAGGCCATGAAGAGCTGCACCTCAGAATCCAACTCCAATTATGAGGATAGTAGCAAAAGAGGCAGAGGAAAGAAGCCATTACCAGTATCTCTTTATCATTTGAAAGAGAACAACACAATCCTTGGCAGAGATTGGTCTAGAAGAGAAAGGTGGGTAGGAATTCACTCCAGAAGGCTCATATTTACGTTTATTTAGACAAAGTTAGAAGCAGCTAATTGCTTAGATGAGGGAAGGGAGAGCTACCTGCAAGAACACTGGAACAGGTTGCCCAGAGAGGTTGTGGATGTGCCATCCCTGGAAACATTCAAGGCCAGGTTGGATGAGGCTCTGAGCAACCTGGTCTAGTGAAAGATGTCCCTGATCCTTGCAGGGAGGTTGGACTAGATGGCCTTTAAAGGTCCCTTCCAACCTTAACCATTCTATGATTCTATGGCTTTTTTTTGTTGTCCCTATTGCACTGGAAAAGGTGGTTGACCAGATACCCTTAAAGGAGCAACACTCTCCTTCCACATACCTATATAAGATAATTGTGCCACATAACCTGTCCTGCAGTTCTGGTCCCACATTTATCCTGACTTGGGGATTTAGTTGGAGAGGTCACATTTCTTTCCTATGGTAATGAATAGTAGGATTGTTTGCACTGAGATTTCATCCCCATGCCTACACAAGAGACAGCCAAGGTGAACACAAAGACTGGAAGCTTGCAAGTTCTTTTGAGTGGATCTTTCAATTTAAAAGGGCCCGCTTGAATGTACAGAAGTAGGAGAGTATTTGATGTATAGTGGAAAAAGCAAGAAAAAAATTGCAGTGTAATGAAGAGAGGGTGTACAGTATGGGAAAAGGATAAAGAAAATAAACTCTATCTATTCCAACATTAATTGGTTCCATGGAATACCATAAAGTGAGTTGTATGCTTTGAGCTGTTATGACTTTGATATTGTTCTCAAGGATGGCAAACCAGCTGGTCCTGACAGACTAGCTCTTTGCAAACTTATTTGCAGACATTTGAAGATTAAGTTACAACTACTACTTTTTGAGTCTTTTGCAAAAGAGATTGTGACTCCACTGCTAGAAAAAATAGTTTTCAGCTATGCTCTTCTTAGCTATTGACTTTGTTATCTAGAAATGTCATTAGTTTCTATATTTATATTTTACCTGCCTATTGCCCTAGAGGGTGTTTGAGGTTTTTTGTTTCAGTATTTTCCTTTTTAGATAAACATATTTTGTAATTAGAGAGGGATGAAGGAAGAATAAGGATAAATCTATCAGCATTTGGGGAAGCTGCTTGGTCCATGAGCTGTGAGTGTGCCTATCAGGAAGGCAGATAATGGAAATTACATTATGTTTCCTGTCTGAAACCAAGAACAGTTAGATCAATTTCCTGTTTCAGTCTGCTAGCCAATAAATGCCAAATTTTACTGAAAGGGAATGAAATCATATTGACACCAAAAGGAATGACCTTAAACGTTTCTTCTCTTTACTCAGGTTCTCCACTGATATGGTGTCGTAGTTCAGCCCTGATCAGGACCAGACTACGCAGTCTCTCTCTCACTCCCCCCACCCTCCAAGAGAATAGGGAGAGATAATATAAGAAAAAAGGCTCGAGGTTTGAGATAAGGACAGGGAGAAAATCCTTGAAGTTACCATCACAGGCAAAACAGACTCAACTTGGGGAAAACTATTCATTTATTTCTAAAACTAGCAGGAGAATGAGACGGGGAACAAGATAACCTCCTCCCACCCCTCCGTCTTCCCGGGCTTAACATTATCTCTACTACCTTTCCCCCAACCCCCAGCAGCACAGCGAGGAAGAGGGAATGGGGGCTGTGGTCAGTTTGTCACATGTTGTTTTATGCCGCTACTTCATTATCGGTGGAAGAACTCTTCACATTCCTCCCCTGCTCCTTCGTGGTGTCCCTCCAATGGGCCACAGTCCTCTGTGAAACTGCTCCGGCGTGGGTTGTTTTTCCACGGGGTGCAGTCTCTCCAGAACTGGCTGCCCCAGCGGGCCCTCCACGGGCCACAGCCTCCTTCAGGCATCCGCCTGCCCCAGAGTGGGGTCCTCCATGGGCTGCAGGTGGATCTCTGCTCCTCCGTGGACCTCCATGGACTGCAGGGGGACAACCTGCTCCACCATGGTCATCACCACAGGCTGCAGGGGAATCTTGACCAGGAGCCGCATTACTCCTCCCCCTCCTTCTTCACTGACCTTGGTGTCTGCAACCATTCCTCACAAGAAAAATTCTTCACAACAGGCTGGCAGATGCCTCTCAGGATCTCTTCTCATCTCATTCACATCTCATCTCCCCTCCACTTCTTGCAGCTGGGCTGGGCTGAGTCAGGCCCAGTCGGCCGCCCGGCAGGAGGCCAGAGGGTGAGGCCTGCAAGGCCCACAAGGCTCATGCCTCCCCTTCTCTGCCCCTACTCAGCTCCTTCACATATTTTCCACTTTTTTTTTTCTGTTTTCCCCTTCTTAAATACATTATCGCAGAGGCATTATCACAGAACATTCTGCTACCAATTGGCTTGGCCTTGGCCAGCAGCAGGTCCACCCTAGGCCCGGCCGAGTCCACTGAACAAAGAGGAGCAACTTCTAGCCCCACCTCACTAAACAAAACCAGAACATATGGTTTTCTTCCTTTTGACTAATAAAGCAATGTAATATGTACGCCAATAACAGATGGTAGGTATTTATCTGACTCTTGTCAGATTACCTAATTACCTAAAACATACATAGAGAAAGACCACATTAGCTGCAATAGCTTTGTACAGGGCTTAAGGCATGGGAATTGGAGCTGTAGGTATAAAATACACTTGTCCTTCAACCTGCTTGTTCACCTTTATAATAACTATTCATTTAAACTGAAAAGCCCTGAGTGGAAGAGATGTGGCTAACAAAACTTTTAGCTATCAGTGTACTTTTGGTGTTTCTTGGCTGGAATCTGTGTAATGCTTCATCACAGATTGCCAGGTTGTGGACAGTTTACCTCCCAGCATGACTGCGGGGGGAATTGGTAATGCAGTATATAATTAATATATAATTAATATATAATGCAGTATATAATTAATGCTGGATTTCCCTTAGGAGAGCAGATCAAGATTTTTAATGGCAGTATGTTTTTAAGACTGGTTTATGGTTCAGGAAACTGTAGAATATTGAGTAAAATTAGAACTGTATCATGGCACAGACTGAGAGAGGAGAAATCCGTCAGTTGAGAGCTGGGCAATCACCAGTAAAGCTGGTTCCCCATTCTTGCAGTGAAACTTTCCAAAATGGTGTTTCTCTTTTAAAATAAAAATTAAATGCTAATACTTTTCAGTCTGAGAAATATGAAGAGTGTGGCTGTTAGATGTGATAGGAAAAAATCAACATGAAAAACTGGTTTGAATGTTCCCCTGGGAAGGTTGTGGTTTTTGTATTTCAGAAATGGGTTTGCTTAGCCCTGAGGGAAAGAGATTGGAAGAGCATGATAGATGTGCATGCACAAAGACTGTACTTTCAGTATTAAGGGGGAAGAAATAGGTCACTGTAGATTAGATAGCTAATTCTGTTTCCTTTAAAGCCACAAGAGGTAGAAAGTGCTGAGCTGCAATTGGGAAGAATGAATACTGTCTCCTGAGGGACAGGGCAAATAAGCTATGTAGATCTTAAATCTTTTGCTTTGTAAACTCTTGATTTACACAAATACATCTATTAATTCATGCGTTATTACTGAGCTGATGTTGCCTTATTGGAAAAAGTGCCAGTTTATGCAACAGCTCTAATTAATCATGTGCCAATGCTGAGCTACCCATTTTGTCTGCCAAGGCACACTGTTGGCACATTTTCAACTTGCCATCAAACCCAAACTCAAAAAACCCAAACCAAAACCAAATGTTTTCTTAAACAAGAAAAACATTTCTAATGCACTTACATGGAAGGAAATACTTTTCTTGTTAGGTTTTTTTTTTTTGTGTATTATACATTGTGCCCAGAAATGGTCCATCCCAGCATCCCAAAAGTCAAGCAAAAGTGGCAAGATGGATGAACAAGGAGCTCCTGACTGAACTCGGACATCGAAAGGAAGCATACAAAAGGTGACAGCACAGAAAGGTGACCTGGAGGAATACAGCAACGTTACCTTGAGCATGCATACATAAAGTTAGGAAAGCCAAAACTAACTTGGAGTTGAATGTGGTGAGGGATTTGAAGGGCAACAAAATGGGCTTCTACCGGTACATAACTAACAAAACAAAACCAAACCCTCCAAATCAAAATGAAAACAATTAGGGAAGCAATAGGCCTGTTGCTGAATGGGACAGGGGACCTGGTGACAAAGGACAGGGAAAAGGCTGAGATACTCAGTGCCTCAATGATAAGATTTGCCATCAAGATTCCCAGGGCCCTGAGACAAGTGGTGAAGTCAGTCACAGTGAAGACTTTTCCTCAGTATCAGGGATCAGGTGGCTGGTGTAGGATCCTGTGGTGGGATGCTATGATGGACAGTTATCAGCTCTGCAGGAGGATTAGGCAGGGCAGGTGAAGTGGAGGGGTGGTGCTGTATGTAAAGGAGGGGTTGGATTGTATGGTGCTAGCAGCTGGCAATGACACAGTTGAGAGCCTCTGGGTAAGGGAACCAAGGGAAGCCAGTAGAGGTGGTGATTTTGGATTTCAGCAAAGCTTTTGATACTGTCTCTCATAGTATCCTTCTGGATAAACTGTCTAGCACACAGTCCATAATATGTTGGATAAGCAACTGAATGACAGGTTGGGCTCAAAGGGTGTAGTAAATGGAGTTACATCAGACTGGCGACCAGTCACCAGTGGGGTTCCTCAGGGTTCAATTTGTAGGTGCCAGCGCTCTTGAATGTTTTTATAAATTATGTGGATGCAGGAATGGAATGTACATTAAGTAAGTTTGCCAATGATACTAAACTAGGAGTAGCTGTGGACTCCCTCAAGGGTAGAGAGGCCTTACAGAGAGATCTGGACAGACTTGAGAGCTGGGCAATCACCAGGCATATGAAATTTAACAAGAGCAAGAGCTGGATTCTCCACCTGGAACAGGGTAATCCTGGTTATAGATACAAACTGGGGGATGAGAGACTGGAGAGCAGTCCCATGGAAAAAGGTCTGGGGGTTTGAGTTGATGCAAGTTGAAAATGAGTCAACAGTATGCCTTGGCAGCCAAAAGGGCCAACTGTCTCCTGGGGTGCATGAGGCACAGTATAGCTAGCTGGTTCAGGGAGGTGATTGTCCCACTCTACACTGCAGTGGTGTGGCCCCACCTTGAGGAGTGTGTGCAGTTTTGGGTGCTTTAATATAAGAAGGACATCAAACTATTAGAGTGTGTCCAGAGGATGGTGACCAAGATGTGCGAGGGAGACCAAGCTTTGCGAGTGGCCAGGGATCAGGTGAGGCAGGCTAAAGTCCTGACAGAATTGAAGCTGGCCAGGGATATAAAAAACAACAAGAAAGGCTTCTATAGGTTTGTTGAGGACAAAAGGAGGTCCAGGGAGAATGTAGGCCCCCTCTGAAAGGAAATGGGTGACCTGGTCACCCAGGACATGGAGAAGGCTGAGGTACTCAATGACTTTTTTGCCTCAGTCTTCACTGATAAGGGCTCTTGTCACGCCACCCAAGCTGTGGAAGGCAAAAGCAGGAACTGGGAGAATGAAGAACTGCCCACTGTGCTGGAAGAGCAGGTTTAGGAACATCCAAGGAACCTGAAGGTGTACAAGTCCACGGGACCTGATGAGATGCCTTCATGGGTCCTGAGGAAACTGGCGGATGCAGTTGCCAAGCCACTGGCCATTGTATTTGAGAAGTCGTGGCGGTTTGGTGAGGCCCCCGATGACTGGAAAAAGTGAAACATAACTCCCATTTTTAAAAAGGATAACAAGGAAGACCTGGGGAACTACAGGCTGGTCAGCCTCACCTCTGTGCCTGGCAAGGTCATGGAGCAGATCCTCTTGGAAACCATGCTAAGGCACATGGAGAGCAAGGAGGTTATTGGTGACAGCCAACTTCATGAAAGGCAGATAATGCCTGAACAATCTGCTGGCCTTCTGTGACAGGGTGACAGCATCGGTGGACAAGGGATAAGTAACGAACATCATCTACCTGGACTTATGCAAAGCATTTGACACTGTCCTTCATGACTTCCAGTGGACAAGGAATTGGCTGGATGACCGCACTCAGGGAGTGGTGGTCAACAGCTCAATGTCCAAGTGGAGACCAGTCACCAGTGGTATTCCTCAGGGGTTCCCTGGTTCTTCACTGAGAGGATGGTCACTAACTGGAACAGGCTCCCCAGAGGACTGGTCATGGCACCAAACCTGTCAGAGTTCAAGGAGCATCTGGATGACACTGTTAGTCATATGGTTTAGTTTTAGGTAGTCCTGTGAGTAGCAGGGCTACTTAATGATCCTTTTGAGTCCCTTCCAACTCGAGATATTTTATGATTCCAAGTCTATAGAACCTGATGTGATGCATCCCTGAGAAGTGAAGGAATTGCCAGTGTCATTGCAAGGTGACTCACAATCAGAATTGTTTCTGGCAGGTTTGAGGAAGGTGATCCTTTCCCTCTACTTAGCATTCAGACCATATCTGGAGTGTTGTGTGCAGTTCTGGGCTTCCCAATATGAGACATGGATGTACAAGCACAAACCCGGCAAACAGCCACTAAAATGATTAAGGTATTGAAACACCTGAGGAGACACTGAGAGATCCGGGACTGTTTAGCCTCAAGAAGAGAAGGCTCAGGGAGTAATTTTGTCAATGTATATCAATACTTGGTCAGGGGGAGTAAAGAGAACAAAGCTAAACTCTCCTCAGTATGGCAAAGTGAAAGGACAAGAGCACACAAATTGAAATACAGGAAATTCCACCTAAATATAAGAAAAAAAAATGTTTCAAACACTAGAACAGGTTGCCTAGAGAGGCTGTGGAGTGTCCATCTTTGGAGATTTTCAAAATCCAATTGGACAAGGCCCTGGGCAACCGGCTCTAGCTGACTCTACTAGGGGCAGGGCAAAGGGTTGGAATAGATGACAGCCAGATTAATCTCATGACTAAAGCTTAATTTTTAGAAAAGTCTTATATATATATTTTTTTTTCAGTGTAGCATGATCAAGCTTATACTGCTGTAGGTGACATACACATGGTCAAACGTGTATTTCCTTTACTCTGCCAAGTGAGATGACTGTATAGCCAATGAAGCTAGAAGACTTCCAGTTTCCTAGTTGATACAATTTCCATTTTATAGCCAATCTGTAAATTTCTTGCACTGTGTTTATGACTTCAGTTTCTGTAACTTTTTCTCTGATCCCTGAGCATAAAAAAGGAAAACATAATTTTGAATGTTACTGTGAAGTTCCCTCAGGGTAATGCAATTTCATAGGAAATTAAAAGCTGCATTTGTGTGGAAAGCCAAAACAGGCCTGTTACTAACAGCCTAAATGTAGAAGAAAATGATCCCTGGCATCCCAACAGTATGATGGCTCTCCAGACTGAAATAAACACACATCACCATAAATAAATTATGAAATACAGCCAGTTTTATTTAAAGGGTGGGGATTTTATTTTTATATTGCAGTTGGCATTTCCAGACTTAAGAGGTGCAAGCTGTCTTCTGCCTACCACCTGTTTCTGTTTGTAGTTCTGGTTTCTGTATAACCCAGTGTTAGAGACTGTCATCCTGTTTCTAAATCATTTTACATTAAACATAGCAGTCAGAAGGATCCTAGCTCTGGACAATATGTTTTGCACCCCAGTGTTTTTCAGAATCTCTTGGTTTTAGTCCTTGAAGAAAATCAAGTGAGGTTTTACCTAGACTTAACAGAGGACAATTTTGGACCGATATACAAGGGTAGAATTCTTTAAAGTATTCAGTTTACACTGTAATTTAAGCCCGTACTAAGAAGTAGATTCATGCATATGCACCTTTATTCTTGGGCTCTTTCTTCTCTCTGCAGTTAGCGCCATAATCTCTGACAGTGTATGAGTTTACTGCTTTTCACTCCACTTACTCCAGGAGCGAGATAAGGAAATGCATTTGATTCTGGCTTTTCACGAAGAACAAACTTGTGGCTGCTGAACCTGTCAGGGTCTTTTTCTGCCCTCATCAGCTAGGGAACCAAGTGCATATGAAGATATATGATAAGAAACTGCTGAAAGAAATTACAGATGTACTTGAGTGCAATTTAAAAAGCATAATTTTATTCTGAAACAGGTTTCTTCAAGGTGTTGGGAGGCTGAATTTCCATGGTAGTATATAGGAATCTGATGTTCCAGTCCCACCAAATTTCAATGTGATAAATTTACCCTTTATATACTTTATATGCAAAGTAGTCTCTTCCTTGTGTGGGTCTTCTTGGGTTTGATGATTACAGTGAGTGGTTGATAGTCCTCTGAAAGACATAGGTAGTTCCTCCTTATTGTTGCTACTTCTCCAGTCTGCGAATACTTTGATCCAAGTCCAGTATTCTTCCCAATTTTGCTAAAAAAAAAAAGAAAAAAAGATTCATTTTAAAGGAGAGAACATAAAATGGATAGGTCTTATGATGCAGATTTCACCTGTCAGGTGACATTTAGTCAGGACACTCAGTGAGTTGGAAATAATAAACACTCAGTTTCTTCTTTTGGCTAATGTGATTAAATCCAGCAGCTCCCACAACTACTGTTCACAAGAATTAAAAGTGAATCTTTCTGTATTTGCGAGACCTACACAATACAGTTCAATTCATACTGCAGATTTGACCCAAATTTTCAAACAATACTAGGATGAATAATTTAAATTGTGAATTACAATAGTTACTGCTAAGCCTTATCTTCTAGTTGACATGTATCTACATGGATACTGTGATATAGTAGTGGTTCTATACTTTTAAGTATTGCATGTCTTGCTTCTCAATCCACTGTTTGTTCTTCCGAATGAAGAACTGGAATCCACAACTTTTTGCTATGAGAGAGAAGGAAAAGAGAGAGCAAGAGCCCGTTTCTAGCTGACTCTGTAAGGCTCTACTCCAGTGTATTCACAGATATATGTAAAGACGTCATTAGCTGACTAGACAAGACCTGGACAACCTCAGTGACCTTTTATTACTCTTTAGTAGGCTCCAAAACTTTCTTACAGAAACTGAAAAGTCTAAACTGCATCATAGCAAATTATAAGGAAGAATATGGAGTAATTTGTTGCAACAAGATGCCTAAGCAGTCTCTAGTTTTAAGTTTATTCTCTGGGGACTTAATACATTAATGTTATTAATGTAAGTTTGCAGATGCTCCTCCAGCAAGCTTTTTTTTTTTCCCATGCATGTGACAAATTCTCTTTGCTGTTCTAGAATTTTCCTTAGTCTTAGCTAACCTTGAATTCAGGATGTTTCTTGGAAATATTTCTGTGTTGTTTCTCACCCTATCTTCCTTGATTTTAGTATGGAATGCTGTGGAACCCTTCAGAATAGTTTTCAACATGGTAAGAAGTTAACTTTCTATATGTTGTCTTCAGTTTCTCCTCAAGATTCTGAATTGTGTACCTTGTGGCTGACAGTGTGCCTTCATTTCTCTGAAAGAATGTTGTAAGAAACATTGTCCACACCTTTAAAAGAAATGTAGTTCCATCCTTCACCCGCTATTTTACTAACACAGCAAAAAGTTAAATAGAAAAGTTTGCTTGAGTCAAGTCAGCATGTGCAGAGTATTATAGCTATTCAAGATGCTGATGATTTCATCATAACTACCTGTGTGCCTATTTTAGCTCACAGTACCTATAAGGTAGCTGCTGTGGTAAGCAAGTTTCAAATATTTATTACTGAGCACACGGGTAACTGTCAAGTAGCACTTCAATGTACTGTAAATACACACTCAAGCTTGCCTTGTGGAAATTGTACAAGCCTATAGTCAAAGAATTGTAATAATTAGTCAAGTAAAATTCCCCGTTGTAGAAGCCATCTTAATTAAACTTGGTTACATAATCCTCAACTCAGCGTTTAACAACTGTTTTAAACTATTACTTGCAGTGCTTTGTAAGTAGATATATCAGTAGATATATATACCTGTATTCTGTGAACTACCTGCAGGTCCTCCTCACATTCCTGTTTATAGATGCAAGATTTGCTACTTATCAGCGCTCTGGTATTACAGCTGACTTTTAAGAAGAGAAGCCTGAAGTGTCACAGGCTGTTCAGGAAAGATGATGGGGGAAGGCAAGTAGGAGGGTTTGTATGCTGTGAAAAGGAGCGCCTTGGGTGCATGGAGCTTTACCTTGAGACTAATGAACCCATGGAGAGTGGACCAGAGAGCAGACCAGCTCAGTTGATGTCATAGCAGGTGTCTGCTACCAGACCACCTGACTAAGAAGAGGCAGATGAAGCCTTCTTCAGGCACCACTCCCCAAGAGCTCTTCTGCAGTTGGGAGATCTCACAGTGATGAGAACTATGTTGGGGTTTTTTCTTTCCTTGGGGGACTATTCAGGGAATCTGATCCCAGATGCTGATCTTTTTTGAAATATATTTTGGGCTAAAGTATCAAATGAATGTGAAATCAATTCCTGTCTCCCGTTGTCATATTCTGTACACGTGTAACTAGACTTAGGACAGTTTGAGATCGCAAGGCATGGAAGATCCTCGTTGGTCCGTTTTGATCGGTCGCCACCCTTAGATCTCGCTGAGGGCGAGTCGGTCTTGCCAAAGGTGAGCTGCGACGGGGACCCCGCCCCGCGGCGACAGCCCGAGCTCCGACTGCACGGCCCCGCCGGGACGGAGGGAGGAGGCTGGGCTGGCCGGGCCGAGTTCTCCGTCCCGCCCCCGGGGCGCAGCCAGCCTCGCCCGATTAGGCCAGCCGTGCTCGGAAGAAAAGTTTAGAAAGTTGCTTCAACCTTCCTGCGGCCTCACTTCCACCCCGGCGCGCGGGCAGGCGGAGGGCGCCGCGCCGGGCTGCGTGCAGGGCTCCCATCGCGCTGTCACCGGGCGCCCGCAGGCAGCGGCGGGAG
>WHYT01016024.1:143172-162947 GCA_009806455.1 Tetrax tetrax
CGAAGGGGTCGGGGGGAGGAAAGAGAAGAGGACTCTGCACGGCCAGATGATTCACCTAGGGAAGCAGCCGGCGGAAAGGCACCCGCGGCCGCCGCTTCGTGCTTCTCTGCAGAGCCTCGATGTCTCAACAATGCCCCGCTCTTGCGCTGCGCTCCGCCTGTTGCAAACTTTGCTTCCTGCCAGGGGCTGTCTGCAAGCCAGCACCGCCTTTGCGGGTTCTGCGGGGCCGCGCAGGGGCTCAGGGCAGCCGGTAAGGGAGAGCGGTTACCACCAGCTCTCCGGCTCCGTCCCCGGGGGGGCTCCGTTCCCTGGGGGGAAGCGGGCGGGGGTCGGTCGGCCCCGCTGGCAGCGGCGCGGGGGCGATCGGTGTGGCCCGTGTCGGGCCGTGGGCAAGGCCGTAGGCTGCACTGGCAGCCCTAGGCCGTCTCAGCCTTCAGCTAGTGAGGCTGGAAGGCGGCGGGGTTAGAGCCACAGTGGCTGCCGAACGGGCTCCTCCTGCCTCCAGGAGGTGTGGTAGCTCCTCCTACACAGAGAGTATTTCATCAAAGTGGTGCCTGAAAAGTGCTGTTGATGGGTTGTGTTTGCACTTCTGCATTCCCCGTCTAGCTTCATGCTGAGGCCGATAGACAGCGTCACAGTGAAATCACTTTATGTCTAGGTTACTCCAGGAGCTACCCGGTCAGTTTGCAGTGTGAGCTTCCCTGCAGAGATGAGTGATAAATTGGGTTTGTGGCTGGTGACCGCATGCAAGCTGGGACCAGGCCCTCCAAGTACTGAGTGAAGATGATAGCAGTGCTGCTACTGATGGTTGTAAAAACAATTCTTGGTTTCTCCTATGATAGTTTGGTGTCAGTCTTACACTGCTGTGGTACCCGATAGCGTTTTCTGTCTTTCTTGATACTGAATGCTTATGATGACTGTAAATGACAGGTTTTTTTTCTTTTGACTAATGTGATTAAATCCAGCAGCTTCCACAACTACTATTCACAAGAAGGAAAAGCAAAGCTTTCTTTGCTTGAGAAACTTAGACAAGGCAGTTATAGATTTCTTAATATATATCCATAGAACAGATTATGACTGCATGTAATGAAACTTGGGTAGTCCCACAGTTGGGAGAATGGTGAAATTCCTCTGGAACACTTTGAACAATTTAACATACTTTCCTATTCTCTCAGTTGCAACTTTGTGGTTTTCAACAATAGTTTCCAGATCAATTTAACTTTTCTTTTTAGATGGTATATATTAATTATTCTGATGGACTGGTAAAAGTTTAATGGTTATCTGTGGGATGTCCTAAGAACTTGTAGATCTGATCTCCAAATTTATCATTAGGGACTTCAGTATTGTACAACTGAAAAAGTAACAGTTACACCCAAAAGAGTGAAAATTAAATGTCAATCTTCTCCATACTAAATTCTCATCTTTCTTGACATTAAGGAAAGAAATCAAAAGTCAGTGTTTCAAGTACAAAGGGCAGGTGTATTTCTGTGAATAGATTAAGTAGCAAACGGGATTTAAGGCAAAAATAGTTCACAGTCTCCTGGTCTGCCAGCTCTTGGAGACTGCAGACCAAAACTAAGGCTCTGTGTGAAACACCTGTCCCCCTTTTTCCTCTCATCTTGTAGTGGAATAGTAAAGAAAGCAGCAGAAATTAATGCACTGAAAAGCATTACTCTGCAAGCTTTTATTGTGGTTTCTTCAGCCCACAGGATGCATGTGCTGCTTCTAACAGCTCGCTCTCTTTTCCTCCTCCTGTTTCTGTTCACTGACAAATGATATGATTTTGTAGATGGGTAAACGGTAGCCATATGGAGGAGTAAAAAATATAGTGGTCTGCCCAGATTCCCTCTCCATCATTTACTAATTTGCAGTATAAGTATATATGGGTTGGGGCAGTCCCAAGCACAAATACAGGCTGGGCGGAGAATGGATTGATAGCAGCCCTAAGGAGACTTGGGCTTGGGGATGTTAGTGGACGAGTGGACGAGAAGCTCAACATGAGCCAGCAATGCACACTTGCAGTCCAGAAAGCCAACTGCATTCTGGGCTGCATCAAGAGGAGCATGGCCAGCAGGTTGAGGGAGGTGATTCTGCCCCCCTATTCCACTCTTGTGAGATCCCACCTGGAGTACTGTGTCCAGCTCCGGAGTCCCCAACATAAGAAGGACGTGGACCTGTTGGAGCAAGTCCAGAGGAGGGCCAGAAAGATGATCAGAGGGCTGGAGCACCTCTCCTATGAGGACAGGCTGAGAGAGTTGGGGCTGTTCAGCCTGGAGAAGAGAAGGCTTCAGGGAGACCTTATTACAACCTTTCAATATTTAAAGGGGGTCTACAAGAAAAGTGGAGAGGGACTTTTGACAAGGATGGGTTGTGATGGGACAAGGGGTAATAGTTTTGGTATAGAAGGAGGTAGATTCAGACTAGATAGAAGGAAAAATTGTTTTACAATGCGGGTAGTGAAACACTGGAACAGGTTGCCCAGAGAGATGGTGGATGCCTCATCCCTGGCAACATTCAAGGCCAGGTTGGATGGGGCTCTGAGCAATCTGGTCTAGTGGAAGATGTCCCTGCTCCTTGCAGGGATGTTGGACTAGATGACCTTTGAAGGTCCCCTCCAACCCAAACTATTCTAGGACTCCATGATTCTATATGAATGTACAGTTCTACATATAAGGAGGGATTAATAAATTTTTAGGATTTTAGTTCTTGTGTTAGTAATGCAAGCTTAATTAGTTTAAGTTAAACGTGATGTAAAGACATAATCGATTCCACTGCCCTTGACTTAAGTGTGCAGAAGCACCAGGATGCCCATGTCAAGAAACTGACTGAAACTTTAAAGACTCTGGAGCTATCTCCAAACAAAGATCTAACCAAGTCAGGCCTAGAGTTTTCAGTCTAAATCTAATTTATTTTTTATCCTAAGAGAAAACAAAAAAAAATGATGATAAATATTTACTTGCATTTCTAGATACCAATGCCCTTTTCTGGGGTAGTTCTTCCCCACATTTAGTAAGTTCATTCACCACAGGATCAGATAAGCAAGGTATAGAGTTGGTTACTGGGAACCTTGTTCAATCTGCCTCAAAAGTCACTATCAGATTTGTGTGTCATGTCTCAATCTAATTTGACTTCCTTCTCATGCTCTGCTTCTGCTGGCCATCTAAAACATGTGTTTGTTCTTCTGTGTCCCAGACTACCCCTTGCTCTGATACTTTATTTTTGCCAGACAGCAATGATGAAGTAGCCATACCTGCTGCATGGTGGGAAGTCACCACATTGCTGAGCTGTGGTTGGGATATGTGCTGCTTTGATGAGCCTGTGACCTCCAGAGAGCCACACCAGAAGATATTCTCCCTATCTGCAGTCCCATTTTCCTCACATGACTGATCCCTTACTCTCACAGAGAGGGTGTCAAGAAAGGTGAAGGGTCTTGCTGGGGAACTTCCATTCGTTAGAGAGCAGTGTAAATGGATGCAGGGATCCTGCACAATTGCAAAAATAACTTTTTGATTAGTTGACTCACAGCAAATGTGGAAGTTGTATTTCCACTTGAAAGCAGTGGTGAATTAAAATCTGATTAAGAATCTGTAATGATGCATTTTAATTGTTTTTTTTTTTTAGAACTAAGCAGGATGAGGTACACCAAGCTTACTAGTCAAATATAGATAAGTGGACTTGTTTGTATCTGTTTCCCAGACCTTGGAAGCGAGCCATGTGGAAGAGATAGCATGAACATTATCTTATACTGCACATACTAAAATATGACACTTCTTGGTATCATATTTTACCATGGTATCATATTTTACATGGTATCATATTTTACCATTACTTCTTGCAATGGAAAAACAGTAGCCTAGCAAATTAAATATTCTTCTGTCTCAGTTACGTGGTCTTGTCCCATACAAACTGTACCACTGACTCAGGTGAAGGTGGTTCCCAAGAGCAAGTTTATAGTTTTAGAAATTCTGAAAATTTTGCAAACAAGAATTCTTGCAAATCCAACTGCAAACCAAATGCCAAATAACTAAGGAGACAGTTGGAACATGCCTCTCGGGTCTTCTAGTGCAATCTACATTAGCTTGGGTCCACTGAGGTCAGTGACAGAGTAGACTGAAATTTTCCACTAACATTTTTTCCATTAAAAATGAATTTTTATTTGAAGAGAATGTTTAATTTGCATCTCAAAAGCCTTTAATTTAGGTTAAAGATGTAACACTTCTTGACAAACTAGAAATAGAGATTATGCTTTAGATTTCAAGCGAAATTTTTGTTGGTTTTCAGGCAGATAAAAGGTTTTGATTTATTTTTTTTTCAGAAGTTATATTTTTGGCAAGGACTTTTGGAGGAGGCAGACTATTTCAAGATTTTTTTTTTGTGAGAATGATGTACTTTAAAGACGTTCTTGTCAACCAGATTTCACCAGCTGAAAGTAGCTCCATTTAGCAGTGAGTCATTAGGAAACCCTGAAAGATTAAACAATTAAAAGGAACATATACTGCTCTACTTAAACTGTTCCAAGCTTTTACTTCAGAGTGTGGGGTGTCTGTTTCCAATGCAAATAATTTGTCAACAAATGGAACAGCTCATGTGAATTGCTAATACTTCCTGCCAGAACATCGTGCAGCAGGTTACACAATTTACTAATGTAATGCTGTTATTAATATAGTTATTTGCATTAAAGTTCAGTGCTTGGGACAATGCAACACAAGAAATCATGCAGTTAGGTGAACTCAGCTAAGTTTTGACTTCACTGTGCTTGGAATGTGTTGCATATGTTGTAAGATGCTCCCTCTTAACAATGGGTTGTACTTCTCTGAACTAATATTTTCCGTTTTGGAGAGAAGTCATAATAATGGTAAAAAAGTTCTGTATAGTTCTGTAATAGTTCTAATACAAGTTCTGTAATTGCTAATGTCATTAATGTTTACATGCAAACATTTATAACAACTTAGGCTGCTGCGACAAATGTTAGCCAGAGTTGTTGCCCAAAATACATAACTGGCCAAATTGAATTTGTATGCAGTAAAGATTTATTGGTAAGTTAGAGAGAGAGACAGAATTTGTGGGGAAAACACACACTCAGATACACATGCACGCTTACACCACCATCCTGCCGTGTGTTAAGTAGGTCAACAGTTTCTTGAAGACCCACGGTTCTTGCAGCCATCAGGCAGACAAGGAACAAGAGAGAATGAGAACAGTCCTTTGATATCATGTCCTTGAATAAAGCAGGAAGAGCAAGTGGAAGGAGAGAAGGAGAGAGTGGATCCTTGAAGCATGCAGAGACTACAGGCAGGGTGCTGTCACAGCCCTGATGATCCTGTAATTATTCTGCAACCGTGATTTCTGTGGTGATCGTTGTCCCTAAATTCAGTGTCCTTTTACAATAAGCTTGCATTTCCAGACAGTTCTTAGCTTTTAATTTCCTAAATACTTTAAAAAGGAAGCATCCAAAGCAATGAAGCAAGAGGAAAAGATGCATTTCCACTAAAATCCTAATTGCTTAGAGTAGCTTTACTTCTCAAGGAGCCTAGCAGCACTAAGCTGGTCTATTTAACTTCACCTTGCCTTTTCAGTATGGATCCCTGAGAAGTGATAATATTTACGCAATAAAAATCAGAGAAGATAGTGCTGGAAGGAAAGTGAGAGGTTCTGTAATTATTGTTGCCTGCATATTAGTTGTTTTTCATTAGTGTTTCCATATTGAAGGAGCAGGATGGGGAATAAATTAATGTGCCTACTTCCTTCTGTTACCTCTGTTACCTTTAAATATGTGAATTTTAATACATGGATAGTTTTGTTTACTGCTTCCATAGAGGCCAGCAAGAAGCCAGGCAGGTGACTTTCTTCTTCATCTATGTGAGAAGCTAGCCTTTGGGAGAGGCAAATTTTCTTACAAACCCAGTGAAAACTAGTTGCTTGGATGGAGATGTTAAAAATAAAAAAGGTTAATGAGGACATAATCACTAATCAGAGAGCTGGGATCCTGCATCATTGCACACAGAAGTGACATAGTTTGGCTTTTTTTCCAGCATTTGGAACTGTGGATTCATTGTGGACAAATGCCAAGTGGGGAGCGAGTGGTCTCTCTCCAAAGTCTTCAGTAGCCTCTTTTGGAATCTTTAATGCTATCACTTTAAGCAACTTGCCTGTTTTACTCCTATTTGCCAGCTATATTGTGTAGCTTGTGCTTCTGATATATGACCTGGATTTTCTTGCTTCTTCTTTAGTTTTAGGTATGTATTTTTCCTTTACCAATCATCTTCTGAAAATGAGGAATTTAATTTGTATGATTATGATGTATTTATAACCCACAACATCTTTTCCCAGGTCTTTCCCCTCCTTGATTTCTGCTCACCTCTCTTACCTTGAAATAAATTGGAAGTAGTTTTATGGAAATCTAAAAACTTGTAGCGTAAAGGAAACTTTCAGCTTGTATTATGCAGGATATCAAAGTAGGTGATCCTAATGGTTCCCTTAATCTTTAAAAGCTACAGTCAGAACTGGTTGGAGAGTTTCTATTAAGTTTTTCCTTTTTTAGGCCAGTGAATGCAGGATTCCTTTGTTGTTTGCCTTTTCTGCTCCCCTGAAGTTACTTTCATGGCATATTTCTTTCAGACTATCCTATTGTGGTTCCTCATAGGAACTCCAAACTGCCTCAGATCTCTCTCCCCACAGTTAACCTCCCCACACCCAGTCCATGACGCATTGTCTCCTAAGATGAATAATCATAAGAGATTTTGTGCATCATGAGAAAAGTTACCTAGCCAATGAATTCAGGCTGTGTGGACGAAAAGAGGCTTTTATGATACATTTCAGTGCCTTTCTGAAGCAAAAGCACGAGACTTGCATGTTTTTACTTGAAAAGTCAAAGTTGGAGGAATGAAATTTTTAATCAAGTTCAGTCTAGGTGTTCATATGTTTAGGTCGGGCTTTATAATGCTTTCATGAGAGCTTAAAAGGGTGATTGTCTTTGTCATAGTAGAGGAAAAAAAATACAAGGTTTTTTGAGTGCACAACTTTGTACCTCTGTTAGTTGTTTTAAGTGTGGGACTTGAATTTTTACCTTGAACTGTCATAAAATATTTTAAAAGTGGCTAAAAGTAACATTGAGATCCACTGATCTATTCTGCTTTCTCAAGGAATGACCACCTATTTGCAGATTTGTGTTTGATCTGTTCTTCCATTATGACAGTTGCACTACCTTTGCAGTCAGTGGTTCAGTGCTCTACTTTCTTTATCATTGGATGGTTTTGCGTGTCTAGCTTGTCTGCCACTTGCAGCACCAGAGTGTTACTTCTTGTCTGTTGCATTATGTGTATAGGGAGTATTTTGCTCCAATCATGTATCTGGAAAACTTCTATGTACTTGAGAATGGTTATTGTGCTCTCTTTGTTCTTTGCAGTCCCGTTCCTCTGTCATTCTCTATAGGTCCTGCTTTTTTTTGGTTCTTGATTTTTCTTTGATGTGTTTTTTAAGTGTTTCCTTGATGGACCACTTGGCCTTAATTGAGCTAAATAAACTATAAATTTCCAGATTAAATTGAAAGGGTTCTACAACAGAGTTCACTGTCTTACTGGATGAACACTTGTCCTAGGGCAGGGCACAGCAACAGGGAACAGAATTACTTCTTTCAGCAGGCTTGTGCCAACTTAAAATGATTGTGGTGGTACATTTTAGCACCGTTAGAAGATTTTCAGTTAATGCTAAAAGACAACTGACACTAAGTTAGTTCTGAAGAGGTCCCTGTTCACGTGTCAGGCATACCACAGAACAGCTGCAGGTTATTTTAACAGTGATAGTTTGATTGTAGGAAAATATATTTCTTGTAGCAAAGGTATGCAGTCTGATTTTTATTTTCCAGTGTTTGTAAAATGTGTTATGTCTCATAGGAGGTTTTTTTTTTTTTATAAATCCATGATGATTTGTATTTTGAAGTGTGCTGCAGAAACTTTGTACCTATAGACATGCTAAAAAATATTTTACTGAAACTTTGAAACTTAGAGACATGGATGCAGGTAAAACAGATCTGTAAGTTTTTAACTATCACAATTAGGGAGAATGGGGTTGTCACAAGTAATGACTTATGAAATCTGTGGATCAACAGTGCTCTGTACCTCTAGAGTTCGGTGATTTACAGTACACCTGACTGGAAAATCATGATGAAAACTTCATTTGAAGTACTGACAGTGACCTGCCTTTTGCAGACCAGTCCAAAAATACCTCATGATCAATCATCTGTAAAAACCTCATAAAGCCCACATCCTTGTTTAGAATTATGTAGAGCTATGCTTGTTTGCATCAAGTCAGGATACATCTTATCTTACATAGTGAGATGTGTTTGTAGCTAAAAGAATGGAAATCAAAAGTCTTAACAGAATAGAATAATCTTTTGAATTTGTAAGCTGTTTGATTTCTAAAGGAGATGGATGAGTGAATGAAACTACCTATGTTATTTAAAACTGTCCCTGAAATAATTACATCGCTAATCCAGTAACATGGGGCAAACTGAAGTTTTAATTTTTCATGTTATTACCAGCATTTTCAAAGTATCAGGACACTCTAGGAATTAACTGTACCAGTTTTGGAATCTACCATAAAGATTAAGAATTTTAGTCTGTACTCTAATTTAATTTTTGCCTGTATTCAAGACACTTGCTGTGTAGCAAGTTTTAATGATGTGTATGAAAGGTGGGGCAACTTGTAAGAAGGTGAGGCTCCTGCAATGCACATAATTTCATTTTGTCATATGAGAGTATTTAGAAAGCATGATGACGTTTTCTGAATCGTATCTGTACTGTTTGCTAAATGTAAACAACTTTATCAAACTGTATATAGTGCCCTTTTGTTCCACCTTTTTAAACCTATTTTCATATTTCTGTTCTTTCACATGCAATTGACTATTACTTGCAGAGTTTTTCTTTTTTCTTTTTCTTAAGGAAGCATAACAAACTGTGCAGAAACCACAGGGACTAGCAGCACTTACTATCATGATTAGCTTGGCCTATTCCTGCAGTTGTGGCCTTTTGAGAAATTGTTGAGATGTGAAAAAGAAAAAAATATATTACATGCTGTACACTTGGAGTCTGGGTCATTTCTTGTTAGGACCACCTCTAGGCTGCACTTGTCCCACTGATTTCTGGTATTTTTAAGTTATTGTCACTACAAAGTTGAAACTGATGGCCTAATTTTTATGACCTCATACACTGATATCAGTCAAGAAAAAAAATGTATTGAAGTAAGTGAAGATTAGGTGTGTAAAAGCATTATGAAAGGAGAATCTCATCCAGACTATTATACCTCTGTAGTCTGAATGTGGCTTGCAGTGGCATTTCCGTCTGATCCTCTTGTGGGTGGCTATTTCGAGTCAGAGCAAATATAGCTCTGACTCTATATAGCCACTATCTAGCTGTTTTTGAGACTGTCTAATATTGGAGATGTCAGGGATTAAGAAACAGGGCAGTTATGGAGTGATCTTTTCCTTCATGTATCTTTCTGGCTACTGATGGTTGGTCAGACTTTCTGAGCTAGAAATTTTCCTTGTAAGAGAAAGAGTACAGCTATTCAGGCAGCTGTAAGAGCCAAATGGCCCTTGCTATACCTGACCTGTATTCCCTGTGACAGTATTTCCTAGCCTTGTTAATTTTCCAGGGCCTGCTTGGCTACTGGCACAGGTGCCTCTGGCAGGTTTCCGTGCCTTTTGGGGTGTGGGGCACTGTGAACCCCATCAGGGGGCTCACCTGCTGCAGCAATGAGTGGTACCTGGTGCTTGCATGCTGTGTGCAGGTTGGGGGGCAACAGCTTGGTTCAAATACCTGGTCTGGGGGTTTATAAAGGACCCCCGACTGCCATATGTTAAAACTGAAGTAAGACTCATTCTGAGAAGGGGATGAAGCAGGATGGTGTTTGGTGTAGCCATCCTTTGCTGTCTCTCAGAATGTTTTTTCTTCTGCTGCTTATGACTATGCTTTAGGAAGGATTTTGACAGATAAGTTCTTCGGTTGCTAAGCCAAAATTATTTCACCTTTGGTGAGTATTTCAACAACAGTTCTAGGATGATCAGAGTTGCAGAAGAGAGGGTGAGAGAGGAAAATTTACCTATGTTTGCAGGTTTTTGCTACATGGTTTCAGAAGGTGTGGCTGATTTTCTCATCAGAGTTCTAGTTTGCTTAGAAGTCAATGGCTTGTCTACAGTGCTTTTATACTTACATGCAACATGAGAAGTCCAACAGCCTGGCTCATAGCTATTGGAGAAATTGCTTTATCATGGGAAGCCATGGCAAACTGCAAGTATGACAAACTGTACATCTGAGAAGTTCTTGGAAGATGCTATGTTTTAAGAGGTATAAAGCACTGACAGGTTTGAACTTAAGCACAGAATAACTTAAGCACTCTGGCTGAGTTACTCTATGTGATCAGAGCCTTTCTCCTTAAGAAGCTGAGTAGGCAAGTTAAAGTTCTTATTTCCTCAGATTCTACCTGCACATCCATGCAATGCCAAGGACTGTGTTCTGAAGACAACATACATTTCAAATTCAGATAATTCTCACTGGCCTCTATTGGAGTTGTTCCAGATTGTGCCAGTCATGCTGGATCAGAATCAGGCTGTGTTCCTTTGTAACAGTCAAACGCCTTTCAAAGTACTTCTCTCTGTTAAAAATGATCAGACAAATTTGTGGCTACTTTAGGTAGACCTATTTAGAAAAACAGAAATACGAATTCAAGATGCAGCTGTGTCATCTGAGCCCTGGTAACTGTACACATGTTCTTAGCCTGTCACAGATACACAGTACCTCAGTGAAATACACTCTTTCTCTACTTGAATTAGTTTGAATCATCTTTTCCTTTGTGTATCTTTGTTGCTACTGATGGTTGGTCAGACCTTCTGAGCTAGAAATTTTCCTCATAAGAGAAAGAGTACAGTTGTTTAGGCAGCTGTAGCAGCCAAATGCCTCTTGCTATGACTCACCTATATTTCCTGTGACAGCATTTTCTAGCTTGATAATGATAGTTAATGATTCCTTTTCAGAACTAGTTTTGTCTTCTCCTTCCCTCAGACTCCCCCCTCCTCATTCATCATCCCATTTGTAGCATCTTTAGTGCAGCCCATCAAGACTAGACATTTTCAAAAAGCTTTTTTCTTCTAAGCATTAGTGCCTAATTAAAGAGATGGTTGCTAAGAGACTGTGGAAAGCAACATTATAAGGTTCTGATTTGCTCTTTTCCTTACATTCCATGCACAGGTTTCAGATCAGAATTTGTGAGTAAATGGGACAACAGCATACCCAAATATTCCTGTGCTGAGATTGTGACAATGGACAGAATACAAGGAGACTGTGGCAGATCTGTGACACCAGGAGATGCAGAGAGGAGTGGGACTAGAGAACAAGACCAAGGACTAACTGTGTTGAGAAAAGCACGTGAATTCTTTCAGATTTGTGATCTGGAAGGCAAAGGCTTCATCACTCATCAAGACATGCAGGTAAAACAAAAATGTGAAATGCACTGTGAGAGAAGTTCCTAATGGCCTTAATGAGTTGAGACTGATTAATTTCAAGTTAAAAATTGTAACACCCTCCTGATAACTTTAAAGAGTTAAGAGTTAAAGAGTAGGATTTAAAATAATCTCTTTCAAGTCTTACATAATGCTTGTGTTTATTTCCACAGACAAAGCAACAAAAAAGTGGAAAATCAAAGTAAGTGAAGTTTAAAAAAATACCCCACGGCTTTAATTCCGTTCTCATTGAGAAAGTTGAGACTCCAGTAAATCCATTACTTTGCCATTTGCCACAACATCATGAATGTAGTCAGTCCACCAATTTTATCCTTCTATTTTTTTCAGCACAATTGTGTAAATAAAGTCTTTCACTTTGGTTTCACCTGCCAGACAATGGTGAACTCTCAGCTAGATCATATATATATGTAGGAATTATATAGGAACAGTGTTTTAGCATTATTCAGTGTTCACAATAGTCTTACTAAATTGTTTTTAAATTGTTTGAGGGGCCAAAATCAGGTTGGCTGAAAAAGTTGATGAAAAAAAGCAACTATATAACAAAGTCTTTTGAAAATGGGATTGGATGCATATTGCAGAAATTATAAGATGATTTTAACGAGTATTTGGCAGAAAACAAGAATGTAGTACTCATGCTCGACATGTAAAGCATAATTTTTGAGTTAATCCATTTCCACTTAATTACTTATGGATGAAATAGAATTGGGGAGTGGTAGCAAAATAAATTCAGCACAAACTACTACCAATGGAAGCATCTGATATAAAATTTAGAAACCTTCCGTATCCTCAGAAACAAAGATGTGTCTGCATATAGGAAAATACAAATGGAACAGTTTTAGCTACCTATTTAGGAAAGCAGAAAGCTTTTAGTAACACAAAACCACAACATAACCCTAACCAGTCTATGATTCTGTGATTCTATAAGTTACTGAATTATTATTCTTCTTCCACTCAACACTTCAGTAAATCAAGACTAACTCAGCTGAAATCAGTGCAGTTCCGTTGACAAAAAACTGGGATGAGACACATCTCCATTTGTGTTGGTTTTGTTTAGTGAGGGGGGGCTGTGGTGGTAGCTTCTGTAGGAAACTGCTAGAAGTTTTCCCCTTTGTTCAGTGGACTCGGCCAGGCCTAGAGTGGTCCCGCTGCTGACCAAGGCCGAGCCGATTGATAGCAGAATGTTCCCTGATAATGCCTCTGTGATAATGTATTTAAGAAGGGGAAAAAATAAAAAAAAAAGGAAGATGTGAAGAAGCTGAAGCAGGGGCAGACAGGAGAAGGCATGAGCCCTGTGGGCCTTTTGGCCGTCACCCTCTGGCCTCCCATTGGGCAGCCTTCTGGACTTGGCCCAGCCCGGCTGCAAGAAGTGGAGAGGAGAGGAGATGTGAAGAGAACCTGAGAGGCGTCTGCCAGCCTGTTGTGAACAATTTCTTGTGAGAGGAACGGCTGCAGACGCCAAGGTCAGTGAAGAAGGAGGGGGAGGAGTAATGCCACTTCCAGCAGGGATTCCCCTGCAGCCAATGGTGAAGACCATGGTGAAGCAGGTTGTCCCCCTGCAGCCCATAGAGGCCCACGGAGGAGCAGAGATCCACCTGCAGCCTGGGGAGAATCCCACGTTGGGGCAGGTGGATGCTTGAAGGAGGCTGTGGCCTGTGGAGAGCCCGCTGGAGAAGCCAGTTCTGGAGGGACTGCACCCTGTGAGTGCTGGAGCAGTTCATGAAGGACTGTAGCCCTTGGGTGGGACCCCATGCTGGAGCAGGGGAGGAATGAGAGGAGCTCTTCCTCCAAGGAGGAAGCAGCGGCATAAAGTGAAAAGTGATGAACTTACTGTAACTCCCATTCCCTCTTCCCCCCTGTGCCACTTGGTGGGAAGAAGGCCGTAGAGGTAATTGAAATGAAGTTAAGCCTGGGACAAGGGAGGGGTGGGGGGAAGTTGGTTTTGTTCTCTTCCACATTAACCCACTTTGGTTTTATAATAGTAAAGAAATAATTTTCCCCAAGTCCAGTCTGTTTTACTCCTAACTTTAAGGATCTCTCCCTGTCCTTATCTCAAACCTCGAGCCTTTTTCTTATATTATCTCTCCCCTATTCCCTCGGAGGGTGGGGGGAGTAAGAGAGAGACTGCATAGCTTGATCCCGAATGGGGGTAAACTACGACAGCATTTTACTTGAAAATAATTTGATGATAGTGAATAAAAATTGTAAACCAAAGTTGTTTACATTAGTTCCAGCAATTCAGGAGCCCTTATTCTTTGAAGCCAGTGATAGCTTTCTCATTGACCATCTTCATTGTAATTCAGTAGTGGATTACTAGAGATTTGTTTGGACTCCAGTGACAGTAATCTACAATATTTTCTAATAGATTTGATACCCATTATTTTATTAATATACAAGGTATACAAAATAATGATGTTTTATACTGAACAACTGTGCTTACACTGACTTACACTGTTTAAGTAATTCATTATTCAGAATGACTAGTTAACTAGAATCCCTTTATTGCAAATGTGAGTTTTAAATCAGTATAGTTGATTTTGATTTTTATTGCACTTTTAATAATGTTCACTCCCCATAGCAAGACATAAATCAATAAAGTAAATAAGCTTTTTCCTTAAAAGGTACCAAGTGTAGATCTCTCTTGCATCTTGCTATTTGTTAGTTCAGTGCTAATTACCATTAATGAAGCATTGCTTCAAATACAAGATGCTAACATCAAGCTTTTTAATCTTTAGTCATGTGATATGAGGCACGATTTTCAAGAGAGAGTGCTGACTATCTAAAAAGTGCTGAGTATCCAAAATCCGATTAGCTTCAGTGGAACAGATCTTGCAAATAAAGTTTTCTGATGTATTTATGATATAGTAATTGTATTAAAGATTTACATATCCCTGATTATATTATGCTGTTTATTTTAAGATTAAGTTAATACTAGTTGTTTGGAATTCTTCATTCCATTTCAAAATATTGAATGTGCGCAACTTTCAAACAAACAAGATTTTCTGAAATTGGAAGAAACAAATCCTGCCTGAAACTTGAAACCACACCTTTGCACTTTTGGCCTTAAGGTTATAATGAATAATAAGAATGAGTGTAGAAGAATGTTTCAGTTTATTGCATATAGCCGAATTGGGCTCAGATCCTGCTATTACCTATTTGGTCTTTGTCTTTTTATTTAGAAGAGTAAAAGCTTAATTTTTTCAGATAAGTAAGCATAGATGTCATGAAAACATGGAGTACATGGAGTAACAATGCAGATAATTTATCTTTAAGCTCCAGTGGTATCTTTGGATATGTTTTCTTTCCTTTTTTTTTTAATTTTTAAGAGCCTTATATTGAAAAGATGTATATATTTTGCCCCAGATGAGCAAATAAACAAAACCACATCTATGAAACCAACAAAAACCATTTTGTTCTCCTAACAAAAAAAAAAAACCTTAAATTTTATTTTAAAAAATAAAAACAAGACGTTGGGAAGACATTGACTTAATCCTAATAACAATGGCCGAGGTTAACAATGGCCTCAGTAACAATGTGTCCCAAGTTCATCAAAGTCAGTAAGTTATCCTCAGGGAATTTAATGGAGTGAATTGTTGGTACATTCTTCAAAATCTCCTATTTTCGTATTTTTTTTCAACAAAATGCAAGTAATTGTGGTGTTTTCTACTGCAAAATTAGTATAATTTGGTTCAAAATTTGAACCCTACAGTAAGGCACTCCAGCTTTATTTGGAGAAGCGTATATTTATCAGTTAGGTTTGCAGCAAGACAAACAAGCAGTTGTACAGAGTAGGAGGTGGGTCTATGTTTATGACATGGTCAGAAGAGGACAGCCAGCTCTCAAGAAGCATTCCTTCAGCAGATCCCAAAGATCTGGCAGTAGGAGTATGGTTTCTGTTTCTCTAAGTGTGAAAAGAAAAATTTGTCTAAAGCATCTCCTACCTCATCAGTGCTGCATAGGCTGTAAGAATTTTACAAGAGAAGGTAATTTTTAAAAGTTTCCCTTTAGATCTAAAGCTTTGGAAAGATGGGTGCGTTTAAGTGAGAAACTGGTAAGTCAGGTGTATTATTCAGACTGAACGTACATCGAGTTTTCTTAGTTTTTTGGAAGCGGGCAGCACAATTAATCCTGCTCAGAAATCCATTCAGGACTATTCCAGATAGTTCTGTGCTTTAAAAGCTCTGTTGCTTTCCCTTCTCCAGATCACCTTGGAATTCCTTTTACTGCTATTCCCTTCAACTCATATAGGTTTATAATGTATAAGCCTAAACCCTTCGTTGCAGCCAGGGAGCACAATTAACCAATGCACTCACTCAATTCTTCCCTTGGCTATATGGCCTGATATATTGAATGGTAGTTTCTATTAGTTTTGGATTGCAGGAGAGACTTTCTTTGTCCCTAAATACCTTCCCTACAGTGGAGCAGATTAGCACTTTTGTTCTGATGAATTCTATCAGCTTATTAGCTTGCAATTTTAATATGTTGTATATACAATAGGAAGGATTAAGTTATTAACTAATAAAGCAGAAGACTTCACTGGTGTATATTTATATTGCTTCCTAAGCTGAGGAAAGGTTTTACTCTTCCTAGTGCTGTCTCTCAGTAGAAATCTGTGCTATTGTAGTTGTTTGCCGCTCCAGTTTCCTCCTGTTTCTGGGAATCTTTCTATACTGTTAAAAGAATTACAGTAAAACCTTTAAGGCCAGATTTAAAGAATAGTTTTTATTCTTTTATGCCTATCTCTAGATTCTTAGGTGAAAATAAGGGATTTTGTGGAACTGGTTTCATAAAGTGTTGTCTTTTTTAGTGTGAGCATGCTGCACTTCGGAATTAGACAGTCATGTACTACATTTAGCTCATTACAGGAGCAGCAGATTTGCTCCTTGGACCATGCAGCTTTCTTAATTTTATTTATTTATTTGTTTATTTACACACACATTTTAAAGCAGCTTTAATTAGGACAGTATACCCTCTATAATGTTCTTGTTTAGAGAGTCTCTTGCTTGACTTCATGATGTGGAAGGAACCAGGTGTACAGGTCTTCTGGCAGTTTTGCCCAGTTGCATGATAATTGAGGCATTTCACAAGGATGCTGAGACTACACCTCAAATTCTACCTCTTCCTTGTGTGTCACAAGGAGATTGTTCTCACTGCTTTATCGTAAAGGATTCATAAAGGCAAATGGTGAAGTTATAAAAGCAAATCTCCCTCAGCTGATGTTATTTTGCTCTGTAATGTATTTGAGTTTTCACTCTGGGAAACAAAAGGACCTATCCTTCTGTGTTATGAATGTTCTGTAGAAGCTAGTCTTCCTCTCATCCTGTAGTACTGGGTAAAGTTGCTGCATGTTTTGTCATTCCAGAGACTGCATCCTGAGTTACCTCTTAGCCTGGAAGAACTTGAAAAAGTTTTTGTTACATTGGATACTGATGGCAATGGCTCACTTACCCCAAAGGAGTTCGTCATAGGATTCAGTGAGTTTGGAAAGTGTGTCTCCTGTATAGAGCTTTATTCATATTCTGTACTCTCCATATCAATAAAGAAGCATTTTGTCTTAACAGTACACTTAACGGTGCTCACAGGGAGCCAGACTATTCCCTAGATATAGCAGATATATGTAACAGATGAAGAAGTGGTCAAATTATGACTATAAATAGTCAAAGGACTGGGCTCCAGGGTCTTTCCCTCCTGTGTAGGATGCCAAACCACAGTGCAATATGAGACATATGATGTAACCATCTGAATTACACCTATTTTAAGCTGTGGAGTAGATCTATGAACAAATTTTGGAAAATTTCCCTTGGGGGAAAAAAATCTTGTGTTTTATTTCATATCAGGTCATAAGACCTCAGAGATAATTAAGATTATCTCTAACATTAATTTAAGACAATGTTGAAAATGTGTTAATACCATTGTCCTTATAGCTATGGAAATGCTTTCTGAAACAAACGAATTCTTCAAGTGATGTTACTTCAATGAGAAACAAAACAGGATGAGGCAATTATTATTACTGCATGATGGGAGCTGATAAGTTCTTTGTGAATGCCTGCTTTGCAACAGCACTCCTTCTGTCATGTTCTCTGTATTTGTGAAAGTATTGTTTTCTCCCCAGTGGTGAGATTCCAGGCAAGATGACAATGTTAGTGAGATGTTGTACTTAAATGTTAACTCTGCTGACTATAAGCATCAGGTTTAAGTATTTTCTCTAGAAAACTGAATCTCTTCTATATGTGAATTGTAACATTAAATCTCCATTTAAATACTATGCATAGGCCCAGCAAATAGGACCTTCATTTTTGTTTACAAATTATCAATAATTTTAAATTTTAATTCTCTCATGTCCCACCTCTCCCACTTTAGATCTAGATCAAATATCTTAATAAAGAGTATGCTTTAATCTGCAAGTTGCCATAATTTAAAAATGAAATAATGTACTACTGCTTTACTTTTCATAAGTAAATTATACATATTTCTTAGTTAAATGAAGATTATTTTCTTAAGTAGTCTCTGCAAACCCAAAATTTTCTATTAAGGGAGGTTGTAAGTGGCTGCCATCTCCAGCAGCCTGAGAGCTTGCAGATTCCTCCTGCCCAGCTGCTGGAGCTCAGTCCAGAGACCCAGATGAATGTGGCCACTGCTTTCCTATTTGCAAGTTCAACTCGTAGTGAGGTTAAATATGTATCCCAGAGACACCCACACATGTGCATACACAGACACACAAAGGACGTAAGCACAGCAGGCTGTACAATCTGCCACAGACAAGGTGCTACCTTCAACAGCATCTATGTATAGGATTCACCTAAAACATAAGGATAGACAAGGCAAAGCATGCTACATTTTAGCCTGCTACACAGGACTGAGGTATTTTCTAGGGATCCAAGCTAAGTAGTCATACATTTGGCTAGGTGATGATATTGGTGTTCCTAGTAGAAGCAGAACTAGATAAAGGCTCCTTTAGAAAACTAGAGAATGGAGAAAGCAGAGTAATGTCTGGATAAAACTTGTATTAATATGAGATTAGTATGAGCGTATCAATTAGTATGAGAGAATCCTGTTAATATTTCTAAATGGTGACAAATCTGAAATTTACTGTAACCTCTCTTTCAATATATTCTATTTTCTCTGTTGTCAGCATGCTCTGTTGGGTGAAAAATTGTTGAGAAATTCTCATGACTTTCATGAAAGTCTCTCATGACTATGGTGTGGTGTCAATAGCCAAGAATATCTGAATAACAGAATCACAGAATTGTTGAAGTTCGAAGGGATCTCTGGAGGTCATCTGGTCCAACTCCTCTGCTTAAGCAGGGCTATCTCAAATCAGTTGCCCAGGGCTATGTCCAGATGGCTTTTGAATATCTCCAAGAAGGGATACTCCACAATGTCCCTGGGCAGCCTATGCCAGTGCTTGGTTACCCTTGCAGTAAAAAACAGTGTTTCCTGATATTCAGATGGAACCTCTGTTGTTTCAGTTTGTGGCCATTGCCTCTTGTCCTGTCACAAGGCACCACTGAAACAAGCCTGCCTCTGTCCTCTTTGCATTCTCCCTTCACATTTTGTATAGATTGATTATATCCCTGAGTCTTCTCTTCTCTAAACTAAATCATAGAATCATAGAATCTTTAAGGTTGGAAAAGACCTCCAAGATCATCAAGTCTAACCTTCAACCTAACACCACCATGCCTACTAAACCATGTCCTGAAGTGCCACGTCTACACATTCTTTGAACAGCTCCAGGGATGGTGACTCCATTACTTCCTTGGGCAACCTGTTCCTGTGCCTGATCACTCTTTCAATAAAGTGTTTCCTAATATCCTACCTAAACCTCCCCTTGCCACAACTTGAGGCCATTTCCTCTTGTCCTATTACAACTTATTTGGGAGAGGAAACCAACACCCGCCTCACTAAAACCTCCTTTCAGGTAGCTGTAGAGAGCAATGAGGTCTCCCCTCAGCCTCCTCTTCTCTAGACGAAACAATCTCTCTGTTCCCTTAGCTGCTCCTCATAAGACTTGTTCTCCAGACCCCTCACCAGCTTTGTTGCCCTTCTCTGGACACACTCCAGCAGCTCAATGTCCTTCTTGTAGTGAGGGGCCCAAAACTGAACACAGTATTCGAGGTGTAGCCTCACCAGTGCCAAGTACAGGGGCACGATCCCTTCCCTACTCCTGCTGGCCACACTGTTCCTGATGCAAGCCAGGATGCTGTTGGTCTTCTTGGCAACCTGGGCACACTACTGGCTTATGTTCAGCTGGCTGTCAACCAGC
>WHYT01016024.1:162991-222880 GCA_009806455.1 Tetrax tetrax
ATAAGGATTCAACCTTACCATCACCATCATTGAGATCCACACAATCAAAACACTCCCTGACATACAGAGCCACCCCACTGCCTCTCCTTCCTTGCCTATCCCTTCTGAAGAGCCTGTAGCGATTCATTGCAGCACTACAGTCATGGGAGTCATCCCATCACATTTCTGTGATGGTGACTAAGTCATAACAATTCTGCTGCACAATGGCTTCCATCTCCTGCTTGTTGCCCATGCTGCATATATTGGTGTAAATACACTTGAGCTGGGCTATCAATTTCACTCCCAATCTTGGCACGTCAACCCTAGCCTCATCTCTAGTGAGCCTGGTTGTATCCCCTTCCTCCTTTGAGCTTAGTTTAAAGCCCTCTCAATTAACCCTGCCAGCTCATGGACAAGAATCCTTCTCCCCGTTGGAGACAGCCGAACTCCACCTGCTGCCAGCAGGCCTGGTGCTGCATAAACCTCCCCGTGATCAAAAATCCCAAAATTCCAACCATGACAGCAGCCCCTGAGCCACGCATTAGTCAGTTGAGTTTTCCTGTTCCTCTCAGTATACTTCCCTGCCACAGACAGGATTAAGGAAAACACAACCTGCGCTCCAGGTCAAACACAACCAGTCACCCCAGTGCCCTGAAGTCTCTTTTGATCACTCTTGGACTTCTCTCCACAACCTCATCACTGCCAACCTGCATAACCAATAGCGGGTAACAATCAGCGGGGCTGACCATACCAGGAAGTTTGCAAGTAATGTCTCTGACCCAGGCCCCTGGGAGGCAGCAAACTTCCCTGTGGGGTGGGTCTGGTCTGCATATGGGGCCCTCTGTTCCCTTCAGAAGGGAATTATCTACAACAATTACTCTCCTTTTTTTTTTCTTAACAGCAGCAGTCACAATGCATGGGGCTGACTGGCTCTCCCTAGGCAATTCCCTGGATGGACCTTCACCTACATCCTCATTTACCTGGCCCTCAAGTTGTGTAAGGGCAACTGAGGAGGTGAGGGAGGCCAGGAGGGGATTTGCCTGCCAACTTGAGCAGGGACCTGTTTCCATTCCCCTCTGTCTCTTAGGTCCTGTTGTGGTTTAGCCCAAGTCACCACACTGTTTCTCGCTCACACTTCCCCTCCCCGATGGGATGGGGGAGAGAACTGGGAAGAAAGGAAAACTCGTGGGTTGGGATGAAGACAGCTTACTAGAATAGCAAAGGAAAACTACAATAATGACAAAATATAAGGATACTAAAATATACAAAATGAATAATGCACAATTTCTCACCACCTGATGTCCCAGTGACTGATACAGCCCATCCTGAGCAGCGATCACAGAAGCGAACCAAGCAGCAAGCAAAGGAACTAAAGGGAGCCAGCAAGGTAGAGGGAATGATGCCAGTGATCAAGAGAAAGAGACAAGATGGAAAAATGAATGCGCCCTCCATGGGCAACCCCCACTTATATACTGAGCATGATGTATATGGCATGGAATGCTTTCTTTGGCCAGTTTGGGTCAATTATTCTGTCTTTCTCCCAGCTTCCTGCATCTGCACATTAGGGAGACTTGGAAAGCCAGATGGTGTCCTCGGTCTCATTAACAACAACTGGTATCATCAGGGTGTTTTATCAACTTTTGTCACATCTGAAATCCAAAACACACTGGCTACTGAGAAGAAAATTAGCTCCATCCCTGCCAAAACCAGGACAGGTCCCATCCTTCTGCATGTTGGAAAGAGGACAGGGGATCCTCTGCTTGTTGTGGAGCCTCCATCTGCTGCGTTGGCCTCAGGGGTGGTAGGGTGTGGCTCCATCAACATGTCTCCCTCTTACACTCCCTGATACTCCTCAGCCTTTCCACTTTGTCTTTCAGCTCTGCCACCAGGCTGAGCAGAACATCCATATGATCGCACCAAACCCAGCTGTTGTCTCTGCTGCCCTCTGGTACGAGTTGCAGGCTCAGGCACTCCCTGCAGCTGGGAGTCCCAGCCCTCTCAGCCTTTCCTCACATGAGAGATGCTTCAGTTCCTGAATCATTTTTTGATTGGACTTTGTTGGACTCTTGAGTATGTCCATGTCTCTTGTAGTGAGGACCTAGAATTGGACACAGAACTCCAGGTGTGGCCTCTCTAGTGCTGAACAAAGGGGAAGGATCACTTTCCTCAACCTGCTGGCAATACTCTGTCAAATGCAGCCAAGGATACCATTAGCCTTCTTGTCAGCAAAGCACATTGCTGCATCCTGTTCAACCTGGTATCCACCAGGATACTCAGGTCCTTTTCTGCCAAGCTGCTTTCCAGTTGAGTGCCCTCCATTGTATATTTCTGCATGGGGTTGTTTCTCCCCAGATACAGGACTTTGCACTTCCCCATGCTGAACTTCATGAGGTTCCTGTCAGCCCATTTCTCCAGACTGTTGAGGTCCCTCCGAATGCCTGCATAACCCTCTGGTGTACCAGCCACTCCTACCATGCAAACTTGCTGAGGATGCACTCTACACTGTTATCCAGGTCATTAATTAAGATGTTCAACCAGACTGGACCCAGTATTGGTCACTGGGGTACATGCTAACCACTGGCTTACAACTAGACTTTGCACTGCTTATCACCACCCTCTGGGCCCAGACATTCATCCACTTTTCAGTCCACTTCAATGAATGCTCACCCGGCCTGTACATGAACAGCTTCTCTCCAAGGATCTTGTTGGAGGCCTTATTGAAGACCAAGTAGACAATAGCCAATCCTCTCCCCTCATCTTCCAGGCCAGACACTACATCCTAGAATTTTAACATGATGGTCAAGCTTGACTTCCCCTTGGTGAATCCATGCTGACTACTCCTGATGATTTTCTCGTCCTTAATGTATCTGGAAGTGATTTCCAGGATTAGGTGCTCCATGATCTTCCCAGGGATCAAGATTAGGCTGACTAGTCTGTGGTTCCCTGGGTCTTCTTTCTTGCCCTTCTTGAAGATCAGGGTGACATTTGTTTTCCCCCAGTCTTCTGGCACTTCTCACAGTTACTGTGATCGATCTAAGATTATCAAGAATGTCCTCACCATGACATCTGCCAGCTCCCTCAGCACTCCTGGGTACATCCCATCAGGGCCCACGGACTTACATGTATGCACTTTACTTAAGTATTCCCTGACCTGATTGATCCTCTTCCACTAAGTGTGCATTTTCCTTGCTCCAGCCTTTCTCTATGATCTCTGGGACTTGGAATTCCTTTCCTAGTCTTGGAATTCCTTTCCTGAGGCAAAGAAGGCAATCAGTACTTCTGCCTTTTCCATATTCTGTGTAACCAAGTCCCTCATCTCGTTGAGAAAAACGTTTTCCCTAGTCTTCCTTTTGTCTCCTACGTACTTATAAAAGCCCTTCTTTTTTTTTTTTCACATACCTGTCCAAATGCAATTCCATTTGGTCTTTAGCTTTCCTCACTTCATCCCTACATGCCCAGACAATGTTTCTGTATTCCTCTGAAGTTACCTATCTTCTGTGTGCTTTCTTTTTGTGTGTTTAAGTTTGGCCAGAAGCAACTTGTTCATCCATGCAGGCCTCCTTGCTGGAGCTTGCCTGGCTTCTTATTCATTGGGATAGGGCTCTCCCGAGGTTGGAGGAGATGATACTTGAATATTAACCAGCTTTGTTGGGCTCCTCTTCCTTCTAAAACCTTATCCCAAAGGACTCTTCCAAGCAGGTATTTGAAGAGGTCAAAGTCTGCTCTCCTGAAGTTATGAGCTTGTTTTTCACCCTCCTCTGTGCCCTCTGGATCCTGAACACCACCATCTCATGGTCACTGCAGCCAAAGCTTTCTTTTGACTTTCATATCTCCAACAAGACTCTCCTTGTTGGTAGGTATGCGGTCCAGAAGAGCACCTCTCCTCATTGGCTCCTCTCTTACTTGGAGGAGGAAGTTATCATCAACGCACTCCAGGAACCTCCTTATTTACTTATGTCCTGCTGCATTGTCCCTCCAATAGATATCAGGGTGGTTGAAGTCCCCCATGAGATCCAGGGCCTGTGAACGTGAGGCTATTCCTATCTGTCTGTAGAAGGCTTCATCCACTTATTCTTCCTGATTGGATGGCCTACAGCAGACACCCGCTATACTTTCCCCTTTGTCTGTCCTCTCCTTAATCCTAACCCGTAAACTCTCCATCAGCTCCTCTTCTATCTCCACACAGAGCTCCATGCATTCCAGCCTCTGTGTCACGTAAAAGGCAACTCCATCTCTTCATCTTCCCTTTCTGTCCTTCCTGAAGAGCCTATATACCTCCAATGGAACACTCCAGAAATAGGAGCCATCCCACCATGTCTCCACAATCCAATCTTTCTGTTATTAATAGAAATATCCCAAAATAGATGGAAGAAACTGCTGTAGGCATCAAGTTTAGAGGGATTAAAATGCATGTGAGTCAAATGAAGGGAAATAAGTGTTAATAAAACACAGCTTTCTATATGCAGTTTATACAAGGATTTGAGGTGTGCATTTGGTCATGCACTGAAAAAGGTTAAAAGTGGAGGTACATTTTGTCAATGGTAATGCTGTGATTATTTTAGACTCCTAACTTCTACTTAGGAAGAAGAAGAAGAAGAAATGTATATAAAGAAATAAGGCCACAACATTTATAAAGTGTTTGTTGCTGCAATTTATGTCTTTTATTTATGGAGGTCTGAATTTTTTCAGTGTATTTGTCAGCTTTGAGGTGAGTGATTTACTGAAGATTAGACATTAAACTGAGGACAAATTCAGGCATAGAATTCAGGGATCCTCTTGACATGCCTCATCATTTGTTGTTTCATTATACTCCCTTTTCTTCTAAACAAGTGTAGTAGATATTTCCCTCACAAATTATATTTACTGTAAAATTTGATGTTTAGTATGTTGATCTTCAATGATTTTGCTTCTTAAAGTAAGTTCTGAAAATGCTAACGTGTATAATTTCTGTTTCTTAGGCCAGTTTCTTTTGGGGCAGATTGCTTTGAATAATGAGATAATGCAGCAATCAGAAAGTGAATCAGCCTGTCCACTTAAATGCGAAGAGATCGTGAGTGATGATGAGGATGAAGAATTCCAGTTCTCAAATCTGATGGAACGACTTGGAGCTAAAAAGGTTTTGGATGAGTGAGTCTTCACAGCAATTGTAATAGATTGTATCATCTTTTATGATTCAGCTCTGAGTTTTATTTTAATGGAATCCAAGATGAATGATGAGAACTAAGGCTGCTCAGTAACACAGTGATTCTTTAAAATTAATTTTCTTGGTTGTCAGAGATGATAAAATGCCATTCAGCCAAAATTTCAACCACAATTTCCAATTGTACTCCAAACATATGAAATGTGTTTGTGCCATATGAAAGGTATACTGTTATCCCACTGACATACCATGGGTTTTGAACACTGATAATTACTAGCACGTAGTCCACAGATGCCACTGATTTTCAGTTAAACAATAGATGATGACTGCTTTTTTGACAAAGGCTGTGTTTAAAGTGCACCAGTTAACCAGAATATGGAGTATTTTCACTCCTTTTTCTGCTTTTTTCTGCCCTCCATGCATAATTGCATGTTGTGGTTTTTTTGATAAAGCTACCTCTTCCAGGACCAGGATGACTTACTCTGAAACACAGAAAGCAAAATCTGCTCTAGGAGCTTCTTGTGTGTTGGCCTGACGTTCATTGGTCAATCACTGTGAATGTTCTATGTTCACTGGAGAAAATAGATTAATTCTATTTTTAGACTGTTTTAATCTATTAATTTTTCTAGATTTTGCTAGTGAATCTAGAACATTGTTGTTCTAGATTCACTGGCAAAAAAAAAGCACAGGGCAAAAATGGGAGTGAATCTGTACAGATAGAAGGATATTTAAGAAATGCATCAGTGATCCTTACCGTGAAATAAAAGTGCTCATCAGTGCTTCTCTTTACCTGACTGCCTTTTACAGGAAAGAGTTGATTGTCAGTAATCTTGAAAGGCTTTCATTATGATGATATTTTTATCACCCACTTTTTCTATTTTTATCCTCATCTATCCTTTAAATGTAGTGTACTCTGCTGGCTAGGCTCAGGCTTACAATGTGTGTGGAAGAAAATGAGTCAGGAAAAAACAAACAAAAGAAGGTGTTCAGGAGAATTTTAGTAAAGTGTTAAAAAAAATTATCCTTTACAGTAGAACATCTTTTTCTCCAGTGTCTGCTGAACAGATTTGGAAATAAAAGATTCTCTTAGTAAATCTTTAAATCAAATTTTTCAAGATGTTTTGTTCTAATTTTTGTAGCAGTCCCACTGTGAAATTAAAATGGGTTGAAAATGAAATAAGACAGTACAAATGAAATTTGTTAACTTATCTAAGTAACTTAGGAAACCAAATCTCATTCATTTCTCATGAGAATGTGTTTTTTATTAGCTTTCCCACTGCCCCCTCCCCACTAGATTCATGGGAACTTCTTTACTTCTAATAGAAGTGATGTGTAGGTAGTGTGTATCTCATCTATCTCCTTTCTTATCCATTCCTATTTAGAGGAAGTGTCTGGCAAAGCACCCACTAAACAAGCAGTTCTTGCGGTTCTCTGCAGTTATGCGTGGCCAAAGTTTATGATGCATTTTTTTTTAATAAATGCAATTTCTATAATTTCCAACCCACCTCATCCTTTTCAAATCTGGCACTGCTTAACTAGCCCTTGTTTTTAATAAATCTTGTGTTCTGACTATTAGTGCCCAGAGGCCTTCATCCACTAGGATACTGTGAACATTTATTGCAGCCTGAGAAATGTTCTCTCTTAATGAATCCTTTATGATCTCTTATTTCAGTGAGAGTGATGTGAAGCAACTTTGGTTGCAGCTGAGAAAAGATGAACCTCATTTACTTTCCAGTTTTGAAGAGTTCCTGGTCAGAATTTTTTCCCAGCTTCAAGAAGCAGATAAAGAAAAGAATGAGTTGGAATGCACTCTGAAAAAGTTAGTACTTCTCTTTGTTGGACTGTTTGCGTAGGTTTACAAGTACCTTGTCTGCTATTTGAACCTTTGAAATAAACAAGATATTTCAGTGAAGAATTGTAATCACAAGAGTTCCTGTAATGTAAAATTTTATTACTCATGAAGAGCACGGGTAAAATTATTTATAATGCAGAATTGGCTGAAATGATCTTTTATCTTTCAGTTCACAGATTTTGTTGACTTAAGTCCTTTTGCAGATGTCTATTATTGTGTTGCAATTTTAAGACAATATTAAGCAATTCACTTCTAGTTAATCAGTTTGATTCCAAAGGACAGTCAGATTTACCAGTAAATGTGGTAAATTATCTATGTGCTTTGCAAACGTTGCGTGCAGAAAAACTATACATCTGTATTAACTGGCCAGAATAGTGAGAAACTTAATATATTAAAGCAGCACAAAGCACTGATACCAGTGAAAATGTAAGTTAATAAATATGTATATAAAACAAACATATGAAATATAGTCAACAATATATGTTGGGTTTATATACAGACAAATATATAAAACACATAAAACCAAATATATAAGAGCTAAAAATTAATAGATTATTCTTTAATATGTAGCTATCTAGAAGGAAAAAAATTGTGCTGTTAAATCTAAAAAGAATGCAAAATGATACTTATATTTGAAGTTCTTCTGTGTTTTTATTTATAAGTGTCACTTCTGAATTTCAAATTCTTACAGATTGAGTGACAAAGGCAAATATATTGTTGAACTTTCACTTCATTTGTTCGGCATTCTCCTGGCTATTCTGAGAATGTGACAAGGCTTCTGAAGAAAGCAAAAAACTAAAAATGTATGGTCATTAAAGACAATTGGTTTATATTAATAGCGGCTTTTTCATCTAACTCTACCAGTGTGGTTTTAGTCTTCAGACAGCTAGTCAGGATAGGGATAGTGGTGCTGTCTGTTTTATACTAGACATTATTAACAACCATATGTGAGGAGGGGTTTGTTTTATGGGTGGTCTGTTTGGTCAGACTCTTGTCAGTGTTTTTTGGGAGCTGAATGAATACATTTGTCATTTAATAGCCATGATCGGCACAGAGGTGCATGGAGAATATATTAGCATTACCTGACTTTTCTGGCTGTTATGAAATCTCTATTTTAAAAATGTGTTGGATTTTTATGCCTTTGTAGTAAAAACAGGTTTTAGCTGATTTCTTCTTTCTGCTGCTCCTGATAACACCACTAATTTCAGCACATAGATAGTTGGCGGGTTTTTTCTGTAATCAATAAGCTGGAAGGAGTTAGAACTGTCAGAGGAATAATATCGGCTTTGGTAACAGTGAGGATGAATAACTTTTTTTATTTTAAACTATATACAAATAACAACAAAGCTCAAGTCAAGACATATAGAGGGGGAAAATGATTTTTTTTTTGTACTCACATACTTTTTAGCACTGAAATGCATGTATCCACATAGACTGGCCAGGATTTACTGTGGGGTCACAGAAGATAAGGGGTGCTGGTTATTAAGGTCATAGAATCATAGAATAGTTTGAGTTGGAAGGGACCTTTAAAGGTCATCTAGTCCAACCCCCGTGCAAGGAGCAGGGACATCTTCCAGTAGATCAGGTTGCTCAGAGCCCCATCCAACCTGGCCTTGAATATTTCCAGGGGTGGGGCATCCACCACCTCTCTGGGAAACCTGTTCCAGTGTTCCACTACTCTAATTTTAAAAAATTTCTTTATATATCTGTCGTAGTTCAGCCCCGATCGGGACCAGACTACGCAGTCTCTCTCCCACTCCCCCCACCCTCCAAGAGAACAGGGGGAGAATTGGTAAACAAACAAACAAAAACCACATGGATTGAGATTGAACAAAAAGTAAATTTAACAGCAATGACAAAAGAAAACAAAACAGTGATGGAATACAAATACAGTACAATGCCTTACAACAAATCTCCACGCCTAGTTTCTTCCAAGTAACAGGAGACTCCTTTCAGCACCCTCCTCACTTATATACTGAGCATGATGTTAGATGGGATGGAATAGCCCTTTGGCTAATTTGGGTAAATTAACCCCAGCTGTTAGCTAATTAATTAATTATCCCAGCCATAGGGGCTACCAGCTTCAGTTCTCCACCCAGCTCAGGTGAATATTAACTCTATCCTAGCCAGAACCAGGACAATATCCAGTCTGAATCTACCTCGTTCTACTTTAAAACCTTTACGCCTTGTGCTATCGCAACAGACCCTGCTAAATTTCTCCACATCTTTCTTATAAGCCTCCTTTAAGTACTGGAAGACTGCTATAAGGTCTTCCTGGGGCTTTCTCTTCTCTAGGCTGAACAGCCCCAACTCTCTCAGCCTGTCTTCACAGGAGAGGCGCTCCAGCCCTCTGATCATCTTCATAGCCCTCCTGTGGACCCTCTCCAACAGGTCTCCTTTTTATGTTGGGGTCTCCAGAGTTGCACACAGTACTCCGGGTGAGGTCTCATGAGAGCAGAATAGAGGAGCAGAATCACCTCCCTTGACATGCTGGCCATGCTTCTTTTGATGCAGCCCAGGATGCAGTTGGCTTTCTGGGCTGCAAGTGCACATTGCCGGCTCATGTTGAGCTTCTCATCCACCAGCACCCCCTAGTTCTTCTCCTCAGGGCTCCTCTCAATCCATTCTCCACCCAGCCTGTATTTGTGCCTGTGATTGCCCCAGTCCATGTGCAGGACCTTGCACTTGGCCTTTTAAACCTCATGAGGTTTGCATGGGCCCACCTCTCCAGTCTGTCAAGGTCCCTCTGGATGGCATCCCTCCCCTCCAGTGTGTCAACCTCACCACACAGCTTGGTGTCGTCGGAGAACTTGCTGAGTGGCACTGTGCACACTTAATGTGTGACTATTTTTATTACTTCGTAATATGCCGTAACTTTTTCTAGTATTAAAGGTCTGCTTTAGTATTTCAGGTAAACTGACCCACTCTAATTTTGTCAGATATTAACCTCACCTCAGTTTTATATTTTATATTAAAGAGTTAAGACGACTGTTGGAGAAGAGACTTAAAACCTACAACTGTAATAACTTAGTTAAAGAGTTTCAACAAAGATTCCTAACGAGATGCCGAATGTATTCCTAATACACTCACAGAAGAGGTCTATCAATGCATCAGACATCTTCTGTGCCAGTATAATCGTGGACATATTTCTCCTTTTAGGTTATCTGTAATTCTGGTTCAGCAGAATAACAGTCAAAATACTACTGATGAATTTTTACATAGAAATTAATACACTTTAAGGAAAACAAAGCAAATGGCCACATTTTTATCTGAGAACCAGTGTTCTTCTCCTCACTGGTATTTATCATCATAAAGGAATTGATGATGAGCTGTTGCCTATATTTGTATGTTTTAAGGCAAAATGAAAATACGAGGTTTAAGTCCTCTCCTTTTAAAAATATGCAGTCACTTATTTTATTTAAATAAAAGTGAGAGACTTTTACCATAGTAATATATGAAACTAAATACTGTACATATATGTGGTCTGCTGCTGGAATAAGCAGTAGCTAAGCTGTGCACTGAAAGTGTGGACTAATAGCTCCATATATTTGTCCATTTTGCTTTTGGCATCTACTCAGTGGATGCAATTTTTGTTTGCCAGGGTAAGTTAGTTCTAGTTGATTTTCTGGTATTTGTATTTAATTTTAAGTGCTAATTTAAAAACAGATAGCTTCGTAAATTTAGCAATGGCGTTTTTTAAGTAATAGAGTGATGTATTGAGTGGGAAAAAAAGCAGTAACTTCATTAAGGATAAACTTCATTGTACATAAATGTAAGGAAGATAAAATAATTTAAGTCATGATTACATGATGCTGAGATTGGAATGGGCAGTTACAACTCCAGAGAAAGCCCTTGGGGTAATTGCACAGAGCTTCCTGAAATCATCACTTCAGGGTGCAATGGCAGTCAAAACCACCCAGGAAAATGCTATGCATGATCAGAAAGGGTAGTAAGAAGATGATAAAGCATGTTTTTGCCACTACATAGAATCTTGATGCGCCCACATCTTGAGTACTGAGGCAAGTTCTGGTCTGTGCAACACAAGAAGAATGTAGTGGAATGAAGAAAGGTACAGAAAATGACAACTCAGTGGTTAAAGGAATGGAACAACTATTCTGAGAGCCCTATTTTTAAAAGGTAGGATCTTTTAAGTGAGGAAGTGAAGGCTGGAGTGGGATATGATAGACCCTTACAAAACCATGAGACCACTGACTAGGCTGAATGAGGAAATGTTATTCTTCAGATCCCTAGCAGTAGAAACAAGGGGAATTAATAAGACTAGTAGGAAGTAAGCCTAAAACAAATGAGAAAGAGACCTTTTTCTAGTAGCAGATAAAATATTCAACTGCCATTAGCTCTGTCTGACATTGTGCTTTGCATTTGAAAGACAAACCTAGTTAAAAGTTGTACTATGTTTCAACAACAGAGTTCTAAACAGAGAAGATAAACATAAGTATAACTGGGAAGGGAAGGATGAATTCACTTCTCATTGAGCTTAGCATGGGACAGGGTCAGAGTCTGCCTTTGGTAGTGTGTGTGTTCTGCCTGTACAGGGTTTTACAGTACATAGTCAATCTAATCCTGATCAAAGTGGCATTATACTACATGAATACAATATTTTAAATATGATCTTAGAATCTCTGCCATACTTTTCTAAATAATTGTTAATTCTTTATGAATTTGTGTAATTTTGTTCCATTGATGAGTGCTAATTTTTTAGGAAACATTTTCTTAGTTTTAAGATCAGAGATTAAATCAGAGATCAGAAAATGACCTGACTTTACAGTATAAGGGGAGTAAGGTAGCAAAAAGGACTTTCGGACTTTCTGGCACTCTTTATTTGAAGCATTACAGTCACATGAAGAGGCTCTTATCTGGGCTGCTATTCTCACCTAATCAGTGTTTACAAAAATCTAAGTGACAGCAATCGTTTTCCTCAAATAGGTGTAGCTTGATCTTTGTTTATTGCTGCTGTAAATCCTGAGAAAATGCCTTCCCCTCTTATTTTTTACGTGTAACTGAAAATACAAGCTGACCATGTCAAGTGTTCTGATGTTTGAAAGGGGGAAAGAAAGACTTGTTTCTGGTGCTTCTCACTCCTCTTAGCTTAGGTAAATTTTTTGAAGTTTCTTTCTGATTTGCTTGGCTTTAACTGAGAAGAGAGTCAGGTCTTACAATAAGTGAAAACATAGAATATGTAGAGCATTAGGTACCAAAAAAAAAAAAAGTAGATACCCAGATTACAAAACTAATGGCTTTTTTTCCTACAGTATATTCTTGGTCTTATTGATGTGAATGCCCTAGGAGATTATGTCTCTCATCTACTACTTTATTTGTAGCAGAGGCATTCTGCAGATTGCTCAAGGAATAACTCTAGCAAGAGGAATACACAGTAGTGTCATATAAAGGTTCTATTAATCTCTATTTAAAATCTTTCTAGGATGTTCTCTGAGTTTGATGCAAAATGATTTTTGCCTCATTCAATGCTCTTGAATGGTGAACAGTGCAGTTCTAGAGTGAAACAATGAAGTTGCAGTGAAAATGCTTTTAACTGTCAAACTTAGGCTTTGATATTCTTAGTATTGTCACTAGGAAGCTCTGTTCCTTAAACCTAAGATTTAGTAGTCATTAAAATTGCATAATGAACAGCTGCTTTATATGAAAACATCAGATATGTAGCTTTATTAGCCTTCGAGCTGTTGAAGCTTTCCTTCCATGCGGGAAAAAAAAAAAAACCAACAAACAAATAAAATGTGACCTTTCCTGCACAAAATTTCCTATTTTCCTAACCCTAGAACGTTCTCTGGAGTCTTGTGTTAAGGCAGAAATGTGAGATTTAGCTTGTAATGTGAGCCATGGCTTGAAGTAATGCTACAAAGACTTGCTCAGTATACTTTTATCTGTTATTAGGAAAACTGCTGCTTATGATGAAGAAATTCAACATCTCTACGAGGAAATGGAACAGCAAATCAAAAAGGAGAAAGAGCAGTTTCTCTTGAAAGTGAGTGTCTGTTTGATATTGTGGGCATGGATTCTATTTCCACTTCCAGTGGTTTTATACTCATTCTGGGTGTGAAATGAAAGCCCACAAAATGTATTTTACAGCAGAATAAAAAACCCCATCATTTGCCTTACTGCTGCTTTTGTACTGATCCAGACTTTGCAGCTTCAAACTAAGAGGTCTGTTGGATGAGAGAAGCATTGATGTCCTGTGCTTAGTGATTGGCATACAGTAGCAGCTGGCATTCTTTTGAAAGTCAGCAGAACTGCAGCCTCATTGTATTATCGATGCTGCTATAAGTCCAATTTCTGGTCACAATTAAGAAAAATGCTCTTTGAGGTTGATCCTGTTGAGTTCTGCAGAATCCTGTTGAGTTCTGCAGTCTCTGCTTTTGGGGAGGGGATAAGTTCTCACTGAAGAGCAACAGCAGATAAATAAAGTGATGGTAATTTCTGAAACCACCACAGCTGTTGGCAAAATAAATGTAGTTCAAATTCTTTTATCACTGCCATGGTGCTTCTGGAACACCTGACAATAAGTTCCCTTTTCTTACAAAGTCTCCTTTAAATCTGCTCTACTGCTTTTATAGTCAGTTCGTTGGATTTTTCTGTCCTGTTTTTTCTCCTAAAACAAAGAAACTAACAAGAACTCCCAGTATGCTCCAGGGAAGAGTAATCTTAGAATCATTTAGGTGGGAAGGCACCTATGGTGCTCCTAACTTTCAAACTAGATTAGGTTGCTCAGGGACTTGTCCACTTGAATTTTGAGTATGCAAATAGTGGAGATTCCACAGCTTCTCTGAGTGGCCTGGGACAGCCAATCATGAGCTGCTGGCTCATACCATTTTTTTTTGCCTTGAAAGCAGTCATATAAATGAAACCAATATATGGTTTCAAACAACATATGATACACAAAATGTTCCCAAAACTAGTGGATATCCAACAATTATTGCCTCCATTCTCAATCAAATATGATATCTAAAAAATTGTTTTGTGATCCAAATATATAAACTATTTTTTTGTTTCCTGACATAAAGTGCATTAGAGCAAAAAAGAGCCTTAATCAGCTATCTAAGGAATCAATGTTTTCACTTGCCCCACAGGGTAGTGAACCTGACTCATGAATTTGTAGGTTTTTTTCCATTCCAAGCTGAGTGCAGGTTTTAGAAGTGGATGAGATTAACCCTTCATAGAAAGTTTGTAGAGCAACCGAAGGGTAAAGGCTATTTGCAATTTAGCCTGACAGCAGTTGTTGTGAAAAAAATGGTTTATGTGCTCTTAATAGCCCATAACTGAAGTTGTATTGAAAATCCTAAAACAACAAAGACTTTTCCATAAGCAATGATCGTTGCATCTCCTAATTAGTTGTGTATTTGAGGTAAAGCCATTTCTTTCAAGCTTTTTCACTGAAGCTATTTACAGTTTAGTCAGCATTCACACTAATGGTTGTCAGACACTCAAGTATTGTTTCTTGGCATGACTAATTTGGGATTTGGGGAGATCTGACTGTTAAATTCTTTCTCTAACGTAAAGTCTCACTAAGACTAAAAGGGGAATTATTATGGCGTGAATGAAGAGCAGCTCTTGAAGAATACATTTAAAGAAATTGGTAAGATACAAATAAGTACAAATTGTAGCTATTTACAATATTTGATATCCTGCTGACTGAAAGTTGTACAAAAGGGGCAGTTAGTCCATCTTTTTCACTTGGCTATATATTCTTCCACATAAGAAGCCAGTTAACTTGCAGTTTATTACTCCATTACATGGGCTGCTGAATGGGAAAAATGTGAAGGAACCTCTGCTGTCTTGAGGAAATTTTTTGTTTTGTTTAGAGGCATTTTTCCTGGGTACCTTAGAGAGTAGAAGTCTGTTGTGGAGGAATAGGACAGATACTCAGCTGGTATGAACTGCTGGAACCTGATTTTACTGAGGGGAGGTCTGACAATTTGTCTCAGCTGAGGAGTGTCTGAAGGAGTAATAACAATATTAGACTGGGAGTTGCCAGTGACTGCAGGATACTTAGATAGTGGGCAGACATAATTCCTAAGTGAATGGCAGAGCCTGAAGCCAAGATCACTTGCTTATATCAGTGGAAAATCTGTGACAAATAGTTGTTAGTGGTGGATTTTAAAGGTAGCAGGTATTGTTTCTTTTACTTCAACCTGAGTTGCTGTGCTGTTTGTCAGTAGCCTGTATCTCCCATATAAATCCTGATATCTTGCATCTGAGTTACAGTATGACTCAATAATAATTTCAGTTTGTCCACGTTGTTTCCATCAGTGCGTTCTCATCACTTCTCTGTGTCAGCTGTTGTCTGGTTCAGGAAACCAAATGTGCAGAAAGCTATTCACTTTTTTTTCCTCATTTTTCGTGCTTGTTTAGCAGCTCACTGCTGCAACAGATAAGCATGAATGCTAGTGTGTAAGAAGATGAGTGAATGTTTAGCTGGAAGTGGGAGGATTCATTCTAGCTTCATTGATTTAGGTTGGCTAAACTTCTAAGGCTTGGGCCTAAGAAGACTTCTGCCTCCACTTTGTAGACTTGGTGCCTATTCATGTGCAATCTGCACATTCTGTAGCAACTGCAGTCACTGAAGTTGCTGGACTACACCAGTTTACAGAAGCTCAGAGTCTAGATTCATGAGTGGTACCATCCCTAAATTGAGTTCTGTTAGTAGCTTGTTATGTTCACTGTGAAAAACTTGCCTATTATTTTCATGCCTGATTCCTTATATCTCCTTCTGCTGATGAAATTGTGCTGTTCTGTTAATACATTTCCTCTTTGAATTTTGCAGGACACAGAGAGGTTTCAGTCCTACAGTCAAGAGCTGCAGTGTAAGCTGCTGTCAAAAGAACAAGAACTGGAACAATTGGTTCAAAAACAGAAAAGGGTATTAGCCAATATCCTTCACAGTTAAAACATAGGTCATTTTTATTTGTTCATATGATTTTCTTTAGGTACTATTCTAGGTCCTAAAAATGCAAGTTGGTGTGATGTGGTTCAGCCAAATTGTGACCCTCTGTTGCTTTTGTGTCATGAGTGTTGGATATCTGAATGCATTTGAAGTGGAGTTATGACTGCTAAAGTTCTACACGTATGCATAGGAAAAATGTTAACCTCTATTTTTAAAACAATTTTCCTTTTATATGATAAAATGAAAAAAAATGCTCCAGGTATTCTCCCCAGGTACTAGGTTAATTTTATGAAAAGGTAGCAGAATTCCACTGCCTTCAATGTGCTGGGAAATGGCTTATGGCCCGACAGCCCAAGAGCAGAGACCAATGATTTGAGTCTTAAGAGTGTACGTTTTTGCTCTAAGCTTGTACCAGCTACTAATTTACTTGTTTTGGACTATTCAGCACTATGAACTTGAAATGCTCCCTCCTGAACAAGCTGCTCCTGATACATCTCTCTGTGATAACAGTTTTATAGCAGTGTATGGTTCTCTTGCATAGTAACAACTTATCAGGTTCCCATATAAAAAGCCTGATGTGTTTTACTTCTTAAAATGCATGGCCTGCTTGGGGAAGCAGAGTATTTCTGCATATGTAAATAGGGAAGGGGGTAGCAGTGGAATTTAAAGGGCTGAAATGGAATGCTGTGAAACCAACTCCCTCTGTTGAATATGTATATAAAATCAATGTAAAATTTATTTTCCTAATAGCAGTGCTCGGGAGTGCCTATCCTGGGAAGTAGGAGGGAAGTAAGAGTGGAACAGAAGGAAGAGGAAAAATAAATTTGAGGGCAGTTTCGTAGTTGTGTATAGTTTTTAGATCCTCTTCTGAGGAATGAATCCAGGTGCTGCTGAATCTGATGAGAATTGTAGGACTGTACTTGAGTAAGAGGGGAGACAAACCTCTAGTTTACTGTAACTATGCAAGTTGAGCTGATGAGGATATAGGATTGAACTAAAAGGCCGTCAAATAATTTAAATGAACTACCTGATGTTAATTACCTTTGCTCAGTACCACTGTGAATCAGAATAGATATGGTTTTATGCAGGCTGTTTACCACATTGTAGCACTATAGTGAAATAATCTATACTATGTCTATGGGGGCACATAAATCAGACATTTTTAGTCTGAAGCTAACTGCAAAAATATAATAAATTATTTATCATAATTTTGTAATGATTATATTTTAATATTCTACTTTTTTCATTGTTTTTTTTTTATGCTTTAAAGCTATGTTTAAAACTTAGTTATCAACCACTAGTTCTGTAAAACCCTTTTCCTGTACTTCTGTAAAATATATGTGTTCTAAATTTGGTATAAAAAACACAGAAGCTATTCCACTTCTGTACTTCTGTGGGTTTTATACCAAATTTAGAACACATATATTTTAGAGAACTACAGGGAAAAAAAGCTTACACACAACTTTTAGCCTGCTCTAATCAGGTAGTATGGACAGCAGTACCAGGAAGTTTTGTCTTATGATTATTGTCGACATTGCCTATTGTCTACTATTGCCAATAGAATTAATAACTTCTAATGATGTCATGAGTGAGATCATTTTGTTTAGATGATTGATGGTATTTTAAACTTTTGTGATTCAACCAGCTGATTAGTACCCATTGTCAATCTTATATGTGTGTGTGTGGTTTCTTTTTCCTGGTATAGCAGCTTAGCCTGTTTATTTGAATGCTTAACTCAGTATAGTTAGAGACAGTGTTTTGTACATTCATTTTTCTAATTCCTAATTATAATCTCTGAGAGTTATTTTCATTTTTCCTCAGATCTGTTTTTGTAATACTGTAACCTCACTCATTTTCTGGTATTACTCTTCATTCACCTAGATATCAAAGTGTGCTAGGTTAGCTTCCACCTGTCTAATGTTTGACTTATCCGGAGTGCTCTGTCACTTTCGCCTCCTTGTCTTGCCTGGAAATATTCTTTGATAATTAAATCTATTCTTGCAGATAGTAATGGTAGCTTTGTTTAATTACAACTTCAATGCTTGATTATATAAGAGAACCTCTTGGGAATAATACTTTTTTTTTTCCCTGAACTTCACTGATAAGTATTTTTATTTTCTTAAAAAAAATAAATAAATACAATGTAATTATTCCTGTGTTGAAAATTATTATAAAAAAATGTGAAAGAGAATTTCCAGACAAGGCAAGTTCAGTGTTGTTTCTGCTGACTTAGCCAGAGGGAGTCTCCCTTATGAGGATCTTCTGCCTGGCATGACTGACATACTAATCTGATTCCATATTGACTGGCCTTCGGTAGGCCAAGATTCCTTTGGCTAGGCCTTTTTGCAGGCTACCATGATCTTGAATTGTCAGCTTGCTCTACATGGCTTAGATAAAGCACAAGATATTCTCAATAGTGTTCCTCAAGGGATACATGATGGCATGTCTCAGAAGGAGGCACTGGGGACAGAGGATGTCCAGCAAAACATCTAGGGCACAGAACCTTGTATTAGCGGAAGACAGTAGATGTGGACCAAGTAAAAAGCAGGAAAGTTACTGGGCTTCTCACATAAAATTATGAGTTCTGTGCTGATTACAACCAGTGATCTTGGGATTCTAAGTGAGAGATCCATGAGAATATGGATCAGTAGCACTCAAAGAATGCAAATCAAGTTATGGGATTATTAATAAAGTCATAAAAATAATCCCCAGCCTTATAACACTGTAGAAATGTTTCCTCTTTCAGGCTCACCTGAAATAAATAGGAAAGGAAAAAAAGAGAATAAATACAGAAAGGCTACTTAGATAAGAACAGAGGATGCATGGGGAGTGCTTAATGTATATGCCTCTGAGGGACAACAATAGCTGTCCTCAGCAATAGTTTGTTTGTATTGGACAATCCCAGTTCTTTACTCAATTTTAAACTTGTGAGTTTTTCCTCCCATTTTACCTGTGGTAATCGGTTAATTCTCTCTGCTCCCTAGATTTTCTTAAGTGTGACTGTGTGCCATGGGTCTTTCCCAATCGATTTTCATCTGCTTGATGACCATAGGAGCCAATTTGCAGTTCCCATAAGCAGCTAGAGCCTATAGAGTCTATGCCATTCTATACCATTCATCCACCTAATGAGTTATTCCACTGTATTGGGAGTTGTTTAAATGAATGCTTTAAAAGAAGTGTTTGGCATCAGTTAAAGGATTGTACAGATACAGTGAAAGGAAGGAAGAAGCTCTGTGATGCTATGAAATAACCCTTTCTCCTCTTGTTGTGTTCTCGGCTTTCAATATTATGAGGATCTACTCTTGAGCATAGTTTCCACATAGTTGTTTTTCTCATAAGTGTAAGCACCAAGACTTATAGCAAGTATTTCTACCATCACTACCTATGATTCTGGGAGCTGATGATGGCTACCATTGCAGTTACGTTTCCAGGCCAGTCTTTGTGTAAGTTTTTTGATGGACTTGTATTCTGTAAGTGAGATTTCTGCCTGCAGTTTGTTGCTCTTAAGCTTTTTGAAAGTTCATCTTTGTGTGGTAATTTTTTGCTTCTCCCAAATCTACTCCTCTGGATAAGAAAGTCTTATCTTCCGGTACCTGAAGGATTTGGTCTTTTACTCAGAATAGATAACTTAATTCTGTCAAGAAATTGAAGCAATACTCAGGAACTGAAGTGATCTATTAATGTAAACCAACATTGCTAAGCAGTAATTTGATGCCCAGCTAGTCAGTGTTCCATATGAACTGTGAGACTGCTGAGGCTACAGTTCAGCAAATGTTAAGCAGGTGCTGCTGTTGCTGAGGTAAGTACTCCCACTCTACTCTTGTTCCTGGCCTTTCTCAATCCCAGATAGAAAGTATTTTCTGCTTTTGTTTTGAACTTGAGCCTTAAGGTTGCATTCAAAACCAACACTAGAACAGCAGCAGTGTGGTGGAGCATGAACAGATTGGCAGAGCTGGGTAAGGACAGATTTTGGGTTGAGTGAGCTCTGCTTGTTGGAAAGTGCAAAATGAGAGTTCTAACAAAATCCTCTGTTTGAACTGGTATCATTGTAATACTCCTAGAACATTTTACATCCCTTAAAATGCAAAATGCGTCCTGGAAAAATAAAAAAGCTTTTCTATTTTCAGGTCAGTAGTGCCTTCCCTAATATTAAGTGGATTAATTTTAGTCTACTTAACTTTTGCTCTGTCATCTTAATTTGCTCAGTTAGCCAGGGAGAAGCAGCTGGAACTTCTTTACGTACCGGAAACCACTGTCATCTGCTGTTATCTGTTTCCCAGGGAAGGTGTATCTTTCCTTTGTATATGCTTTGGAGAGTGAATATAAAAGTGAATTAAAAAGCTCTAATTCACACTTCTTGGTAGATTTAGCTGAGATGACAGAAAAGTTACTGCTTATTGATACTACTGGGGATGGGAAGGTTTATCAGCCTCCTCCTACTAGTGATAGAGTAGCCAACGAGGAGAGGTGCTATGCTGGACTTTGTTCTCACCAACAAGGAGAGGCTGGTGAGGAATGTGGAGCTCAAGGGCAGCCTTGGCTGCAGTGATCATGAGACGGTGGAGTTCAAGATCCTTAGGGTAGCAAGGAGGGCACGCAGCAAGCTCTGTACCCTGGACTTCAGGAGGGCATACTTTGGCCTCTTCAGAAATCTGCTGGGCAAAGTACTATGGGATAAAGCCCTGGAGGGAAGAGAGGCCCAAGCAAATTAGTCAAGGAGCATCTTCTCCAAGCTCAGAAGTTATGCATCCCAACAAGGAGGAAGTCAGGCAAAAACATCAGGAGGCCTGCATGGATGAACAAGGAGCTCCTGGACCAAATGAAAAACAAAAAGGAAGCCTACAGAGGGTGAAGGCAAGGACAAGTGGCATGAGAAGATTACAGAGAGATTGTCTGAGTGGCTAGGGATCAGGTAAGGAAGGCTAAAGCCCTGACAGAATTAAATCTGTCCAGGGATGTCAAGGGCAACAAGAAAAGCTTCTTTAGGTACACTGAGGATAAAAGGAAGTCCAGGGAGAATGTGGGCCCTCTCTGACAGGACACGGGAGACCTAGTTATGCGGGATATGGAGAAGGCTGAGGTACTCAATGATTTTTTTGCCTCAGTCTTCTCTGGTGAGGACTGTTGTCTCACCACCCAAGCTGTGGAAGGCACAAGCAGGGACTAGGAGAATGAAGAACTGCCCACTCTAGCAGAAGAGCAGGTTTGGGATCATCTAAGGAACCTGAAGGTACACAAGTCCATGGGAACTGATGAGATGCATCTGCAAGTCCTAAGGAAACTGGCAGATGAAGTTGCCAAACTACTGTCCATCACATGTGAGAAGTTGTGGTAGTCTGGTGAGGTTCCTGCTGACTGGAAAAGGTGAAACATAACCATTTTTAAAAAGGGGAACAAGGAAGACCAGGGAACTACAGTCAGTCAATCAGTCTCACCTCTGTGCCTGGCAAGATCATGGAGCAGATTCTCCTGGGAACCATGCTAAGGCACATGGAATGCAAGGAGGTGACTGATGACAGCCAAGATGACTTCATTAAGGGCAAATAATCCCTGACCAATTTGGTGGCCTTCTATGACAGGGTTACAGCGTCAGTGGACAAGAGACGAGCAACTGATGTCATCTGCCTGGACTTGTGCAAAGCATTTGACACTGCCCCGCATGACATCCTTCTCTCTAAACTGGAAAGACATGGATTTGATGGACAGACCACTCAGTGGGACAGGGAATAGGTAACTGGCTGGATGGTGGCACTCAGAGAGTTGTAGTCAATGGCTCAATGTCCAAGTGAAGACCGGTGACGAGTGACATTCCTCAGGGGTCTGTATTGGGACCGGCCCTGTTTAACATCTTTGTTGGTGTGTTGGTGACATGGACAGTGGGATAAAATGCACCCTCATCACGTTTGCTGATAACACCAAGCTGAGTGGTGCAGTCGACATGCTGGAGGGAAAGGATGCCATCCAGAGGCACCTTGACAAGCTGAAGAGGTGGGCCTTATGAAGTTGAACCAGGCGAAGTGCAAGGTTCTGCAGATGGGTCAGGGCAATCCCAAGCACAGATACAGGCTGGGTGGAGAATGGCTTGAGAGCAGCCCTGAGGAGAAGGACTTGGGAGTGATGGTGGATGAGAAGCTCAACATGGGCCAGCAATCATAGAATCATAGAATGGCTAGAGTTGGAAGGGACCTTCAAAGGTCATCTAGTCCAACCCCCCTGCAAGAAGCAGGGACATCCCTGACTAGATCAGGTTGCTCAGAGCCTCATCCAACCTGGCCTTGAACGTTTCCAGGAATGGGGCATCCACCACCTCTCTGGGCAACCTGTTCCAGTGCTCTACAACTCTCATTGTAAAAATTTTTTTTCTACTATCTAATCTAAATCTGCCTCCTTCTAATTTAAACCCATTACCCCTTGTCCTATCACAATAGGCCCTACTGAACAGCCTCTCCCCATCTTTCCTGTAGGCCCCCTTGAGGTACTGGAAGACCGCTATCAGGTCTCCCTGAAGCCTTCTCTTCTCCAGGCTGAACAGCCCCAACTCTCTCAGCCTGTCCTCATAGAAGACGTGCTCCAGCCCTCTGATCATCTTTGTGGCCCTCCTCTGGACCCTCTTCAACTGGTCCATGTCCTTCTTATGTTGGGTGCTCCAGAACTGGATGCAGTACTCCAGGTGGGGTCTCACGAAGGCAGAGTAGAGGGGCAGAATCACCTCCCTTGACCTGCTCGCCACGCTCCTCTTGATGCAGCCCAGAATGCAGCTGGCCTTCTGGGCCGCAAGGGCGCATTGCCCACTCATGTTGAGCGTGTCGTCCACCAGCATGTGCGCTTGCAGCCCAGAAAGCCAATCACATCCTGGGCTGCATCAAAAGAAGTGTGGCCAGCAGGTCGAGGGAGGTGATTCTTCTCTATTCCCATATATACTCCCATATGTATTCTCAGTACTCCCATATGGAGTACTGCATCCAGTTCTGGAGCCCCCTCAAACATAAGGAGGATGTGGATCTGTTGGAATGAGTCCAGATGAGGGCCGCAAAGCTGATCAGAGGGCTGGAGCACCTCTCCTATGGAGACAAGCTGAGAGAGTTGGGGTTATTCAGCCTGGAGAAGGCTCCAGGGAGACATTATAGCAATCTTCCAATACCTAAGGGTCCCTATAAAAAAGATGGGGAGAAACTCTTTAGCAGGGTCTGTTCTGATAGGACAAGGTGTAATGGTTTTAAAGTAGAAGGAGGTAGATTCAGATTCGGTGTTAGGAAGAAATTTTTTAAAATGAGAGTGGTGGAACACTGGAACAGGTTGCTCAGAGAGGTGACAGATGCCTCATCCCCAGAAACACTCAAGGCCAGGTTGGATGAGGCTCTGAGGAACCTGATCTAGTCAGGGATGTCCCTGCTTCTTGCAGGGGGGTTGGACTAGGTGACCTTTAAAGGTCCCTTCCAATCCTAACTATTCAATGATTCTACCAGATTTATGTGTAACAGTTTTTAGGGAGAACTCTGAATTGCTCTGTGTAGACCTTCTCATTGTGGGAAATTGTTTGAAATAGCCATTGTGAATACCAACGAAATACTGCTGATCTGTTCTGTTAACACCTTTTTTGTTTTTTCCTGGTGCATTTTTGAACTGGATGAAATTAATTCATAGAGTGGAATGGCTTTGATTTTGTGTAACATGATTATGTCTGTACACAGAGCAGTGGAAGAGCACCTTATGTATTTTATTCATATGTTAGCTTTGATCGAAATAGCTTCCCTATTCAACTAACCTCTAAGACTTGAATTGAAAGCCTCAAAACTAAGATGCCTCAGTTAGTTATAGTACTTTCAGTTCTCTTTTCTTCCATCCCAGTTAGAGCAGCAATGTACAGAACTTCTCAGTGGCAAAGAAGAAACCAAAGTAGAGAACATCAAGCTGAAGCTGACTAACCAGGAGCTGCTGAGCGACCTGGAGAGAATATCTCATGAACTGAGCCTGGCTCAACAACAGTTACAGGTGCTTCAGGAGGAAGCATCAAGACTACATGAGGAGAAGGAAATGTAAGTCTCCAGCTGTAGTGGTTCTAGTGCATTTGCTTAGTGTGCCAGTGAGCCTCCTTCTCAGGGTATTCAGTGCTGTGATTTAAATTTTTGTCACAAGCAGAAACCACCAGCAAATCCAAGTGTAGTTCTAGTCATTTTCCCCCAGGTAATTCAGCACGTTTTCTGTAGCATATCTGACTTCTACAGAATCTTTTGCTACTGCAGAATATTAGATCAAATATCATATTATTTTTCTGTTGAACTTTCTGCCAAACTCTACTTAGTTATTACTAATTTAATTTTCTGAGGTTATAAATAATGAACTTTGTTGATAAACCACTGTTGAAGAACAGTCACTGTGTTTAGAACACTATTTTTAGGTTTGTATGTTTGATGTGTGTTTTGGAAGTAGATAGTAGAAATATTCCTCCTCAAGGTGGTTTGTTTCCTCTTTGAGGCCTCTCTTTTCAGATCCAAAGCAAAGACTGTGGAATGATCTAGTTTTAAAGCTACAGAAGAAATCTGCCCAGTGGTCAGGCTGGTGAATAATACTGCTGCATTTACAAAGCACTTTGGATTCAATAGTGTTTTATGGAATTAGAGCTCAGTCCTTCTCAACTACAACTGCAGTGTTGCTTTAAACATCTGTATCAGTCTGGTAAGACCTGAGCTGTTGAAGCAGGTGTAATGTTCAGACTGTGCATGGAAAGAACTTGAGACTTCGCTGCAAGGCAAAAACATTTAAGGCCAGACACCAAGTTGCATTAAGTCAAAGGAAATGGTGTAAATCTGATGTGAGAATCTGAGACACTGTGTCCAATGTTTAAGGCTGCAAAACTGTTAAATTCAAGAACTGAAAAGGAATTGTAGGGAATGTAGATGTATGAGCCTGACATGGTTCCAGCAGCAAGATAAACTCTAATTTTGGCTAAAATGTTACATAGTCTTCAGTGGGCATAAGTGAGAAGGATTTCAGCAGTATGTTTCCTCTGAATGATACAAGTGTCAATATCAGTGTATATTAAGCTCTCTGGGTGAAGGTATTATGAAGCTCAATTTTTTTTTTAAAAGAATCTCTACTCCTTCTTCTGCTAACTCAAACCGTTGTGGTGCTGTGGTACTCTGGGCCTTATAGTGAATAAACACTTTTAAAATTAGTAACCATTCATGCAAAATAAAGTCTACAGGTTTGGAGAAGCTGAAATTTCAAATGTGGATATTCCTAGGGGGAAGCATTTTAGCATTATTGTTACCATGGTTAGAACAATTTTATTTATTTCTTTTCACTACAGGGAGGTGTACCGAGTGACAGAAACCTTACAAAGAGAGAAGTCGGGACTTCTGAAGCAGATGGATTTTTTAAGGTAATGCAGACCTTACGTTCAAGAACTTCTAGCATCATTCTAAAGAGGTACATTAAAGGAAGAAATTATACTGGGATATGTACTGGGTGTAGATATCTAAGTGTTGGCAGTGGGGCGCTGGAGGTGCAGCCTCTGTGCCAGACAGGAGAGGCCAGGGCTGCCCCATGCCAGCTCCAGTGGACCCATCGCAGAGCACAGCTGAGCCCCTCAGCCAAGATGGTGGTGCCTCTGGGGAAGCATGTGTAAGAAAGGGTAGAAAACACTGTGCAGTAGTTGGGAGAAAGGAGTGTGGAAAAAATGTGTGAGACACCAAGGTCAGTGAGGATGGGGTGGGGAGGAGGTGCTCCAGGGACTGGAGCAGATTCCCCTGCAGCCTATGCAGAGCCCATGCAGGAGCAGGCTCCTAGCAGGAGCAGGTTTTCTGGCAGGAACTGTGGCCCTGGGGGGACCCATACTGGAGCAGTCTGTTCCTGAAGGAGTGTGCCCCATGGAAAGGATCTGTGCTGGAGCAGGGACTGTAAGCTGTGGGAGGGAACTCGCACTGGACTAAGGGAAAAGTGCAAGGAGGAAGAAGCAGCAGAGAGGAGCTGTTATGGACTGACCACAATTCCCCCATTCCCTATCCTCCTGTGCCACTTGGGGTTGAGAAGGAGGTATAAGAGTTGCGAGTGCAGGAGTGAAGTTGAGTCTGGGAAAAAGGAGGGGTGGGGAGAAGGTAATTTTAGTTTTGTCTTTGTTTCTCATCATCCTGCAGTTGAGTCTGTTTTGTCTATGATAGTGGTTGGTAAGCAATCTTCCTGGCTTTATCTTGACCCACAAGCTTTTCCACCTTATTTTCTTGTTGAGGAGAGGGAGTCAGAGAATAGCTGAGGGCACATCTAGCAGCCAGCCAAGGTCAACCCACCACAGGATAATGATAGAAAAGACAGTAAAAATGGTTACTGTGTGCAAGCCCCATTCTTGCACACAGTAGAAGGCAGTACACATAAGATTTGCTTTGTATGGCTATTTGGTTTTATCGGACAATCTCTGCTTCAGAAGTCAAGTGTGAAACAAAACAGTGGGGAACTAAGCTGGTTCTCTGGTAGAAGCCTGGCCACAGGAGACTTGAAGCTTACTAAAAAGCTCTGCTGTTTCTAAAGTTACGGGAGTACAGCCAAAACAAAAATTCTTTCCTCAAAATGTTTATTTGTAGAATTATATAAAAATATAGTTAGCTAATTTTCTCTGTAACATTTCTGTATTGATAGACTTCAAAGTCTGGAGTTGTGTTCAGACAGCTGTAACCCTCTTCTTAATGTGCAGCAATGTTAGTTTCTGTTTGCTTAGTGGTGAGTTTGCTTGCCTGTACTTGCCTGTAGGCCTTCATTCACTGAATTTTCCTTCAGGAGACCTCATTTTAAGTTACCCAAAAAGCTCCCATGCTTGAGGAAAGGCTCTTTGCAGTGTGTTTACCATGGGCCACTCCATCTGGTACAATCTTGCCTGCTGCTGGTAATGGGGCTATAGACAGAAACATCTGACAGCAGAGGTTGTTTCCAAGACTGTAATGGCTGCTTGGTCTCTTTTGTGGCCAGGCCAGCAATAGATGGAGATAATGAATGATGCAGTAAGCAGCTGTGTTGTCAGATCTGATCAGAGGTGGCAGATTGCCTGGAGTCTCCATTTCTTGATGTTCTCATCTCTTCTTCATAGAATGGAAGATGGGTGTTTTCCTAGGGAGACTTTTCCTTGACAGCCACAACTGTAGCTCTCAGAGAGACATAACAGGCTTGCACAACTGTCACCAGATGAATAGAGATAGTGTTCATTACACCCTCTCCACAATAATAAGTCACCTTTACTGTGAAAAGCTTTAAATGTTCGAATTTAGAGTAAGTGAAGGCATATTGACCAGAACTGATTTCTATATGTTAAGGCATTTGTTGTGATAAACTACAGAATGAGAGTCAGGTGCCAAGTGGCTTTAATCAGCCATTGGAGATTCAATGGCCCAGACAGTGAACTGGCTGTGGTGAGAATATAAATAAAGCACGATCAATGGTGGAGATATGCCAAATTAAAGTGCACTTGTCTTGCCTTTTACACTGCCAACTGTCCACTCTGTCTGTTAATTTTGAGTAGAAATGTCAGCAGTTCTATATACTTGGCCTCAGCATTTCTTCTATTTGTATTCTCTTTGAAGGGAGAGGAACAAACATCTCAAAGATGAACGTGACATATTTTTACAGGTAAACAACTATTATTTTCAAACCCAGTGTTGAGCAAACACATATCAAACAGTCTCAGAAGAAGGGGATCAGAAGTCTGGGCATGAGACAGACTTTTGTGTTACTTAAATCTCGCCCCATTCTTAATTTATATTTTCTTTTTTTCTCACTTCAGAATATGATTTTTAAATTTGTTGAACAATTTTAAGAGCTACATTTTTAGAGTTATAAAGTTGGAGCTATCTTAATGGAGATAAATGTATTTTGGAAAAAGCTAAGCATGCTATCATGAGAGGACAAAATAATCTAAAAATTGAGCAATTAAATTGTGTTAATCTGTTCAGTCAAGAGTAGCTAATATCCTGAAACATTTATACAATAGTACAATAATCTGAGTACTTGAATCAGTACCTGAATATCTGTCGGTACTGGGTAAGAACAGATCACATGATATTAACTTTTTATCCAACAGCAGAAATGGCCCCTAAGATGCTCCAGAAGCACCCTGGCTTAAGGAGACTAAGGCCACTTACTTTACACTTGTTTGTGTTCTTATTCATACAAGAAGCTGCTAGTGCAAACCAGCATATATCTAGTGACTTCTTTTTGTGACACTATGCTGTTTTATTGTGCTCCACTTAGTTTGCAAAGAAGATGAATTCTTGCAGGATCTGGAGTGTCCATGCTCTGATTTTTTATCAATCAGTATTTTGAAGCATTTATACCTCTAGGATTTTTTCTACAATTTTTTCTTTTATATTCATTGCATTATTTAAGCATTAGGAATGAAGGCAGTTAACCACAGTGAAAAACAAGAGTAAATTAGTAAGACGTATTCTGTATTTCTGCAGAAATGCAAAACAAGTGTTCCAAAAGCCACCTGGAAGCAGAGATCAGGGTCTGTCATTGGGAAATACATAGAGGGCAAGATGCTGCCTAATAGGTAAGAACTTTTTTTCATATGTTCTCTGTTTGAGTGTGATGAGGCTTATACAAAGATGTGAAATGTTTTCTTTCTGATACTTTTGGACTTTTCAAAGCGTATATTTCTAAAGTGTCTATCACTGTAAGGTTATTGTGCGCTTTAAGAAATTTGGAAATAATGGAGGCACAAAATCTGGCTCATTACCCTATGTTGATGTGGTACAATATCCTTGGTAACTTGCTGAAAGAGTATACCTTCTCCCCTCTCATTGTGGAGGACAGCAGTCCTGTTGTAAAGTATAAGATGTGGAACTAGTAAAACATGGAGACTTTAATTCTCAACCGTGTGGTTGTAAACTTGAAATCAACAGGAATAAGATAGTGATCTCAGTGAAACCCTAACTTATTTCCTTTGAGAGAAGAGGAGCTGGAAAGAAGACTAGTATTTCACTTTGAAATAGCAGCTAAGACAATGTTCCTGCAGGCAGGGAGTTAAGAAGTGTAAGGAGGGAAAGCTTTCAGAGACATGCTTTAGTATTGAGAAGTGGAGCACAATTGACAAAAGCAATTATTGTGCAAAAATAATAGAAAAATTTAGGTGGGAAGGACCTCTGATGTCTCTAGTCCAATCTCCTGCTCAAACAGGGATAACTCCAAAACTAGATAAGGTTGCTCAGGGACTTATTCTGTTGAGTTTTTGAACATCTGGATGGAGGTCCCACATTCTCTTTGGGCACCCATTCCCTTGCTGCCCCATCTCATGAACAAATTTTGTTCCCTGTGTCAAGTCAGCATTTCTCTTGTTGCGACTTGCATCTGTGGTCACTGTGCACATCTGAGAATATTCAATCTGTTTTATCTACACTCACTCTTCTGTTAAATCCTCACTTAGTCTTTTTTTTATCCATATTAAACAAACCCATCTCCCTCCTACCTGCTAAAGAGAGAATTAGATCACACATAGAAAGGGTCTGGGTTGGGGTGTTGTTTTATTCTTCCAGAATAGAGGGGAGAAGGGAGTAGGAAATCACAGTAGAGAAATTTACTTTAGCTTTTCCATGAGGTTAGAAATGAAGCTAATCTTATGTTTTGTATTCTTGTTCAGGTTTTTCCAATAAGTTATTAGCTTTCCCCATGATGCTTATAATTATCAAGCACACACTATATATACACACATTGTATGATGACTTTTCAGTAGACATTAGACTGAATCTACTATGCCTGCTGTGCGTAGTAAAAAACATAAGAGATTAAATTCAGTTGCACTAGAATAAAACAAAAGGAATCCAGGTCTAGTATATTTTTGTGATGTACTTACTTTTTTCTCTGTCTAGCCAATCATTTGAAGAAGATGATGTTTTCAGTAACTCAGAGAGAAGGAATTCTGCTGGATTAAATGGAATTATCTCTGTAAAGCCTGATGCTGAAGCCACTGAAGGAATATCTAAAGCATCACATCTCCAAAGAATAATATCAATTGAGGAAGATCACCTGCCCCAGCTTCTTGACAGACTGGTTGATAAGCAGCAGAACAGATGGACTGGAGAAGATGAGAATACTTCTTCTGATATGGAAACGGATAAGAAAAACATAGAACAATCAATGGAACACTCACCATCATCTTCTAGAGAGCAGCCTGTAGGGAAGGAAACACTGTCAAATGTAAGGAGGCAAAGGGGACTTAATCTTGAGTACTGTGTGCAGTTTCGGGCCCCACCATTTAAGAAGGTTGTTAAGATCCTTGAACATGTCTGGAGGAGGACAACAAAGCTGATGAAAGGGCTGGAAGGCATGTCCTATGAGAAGTGTCTAAGGATTCTGGGTTTGTCTAGTTTGGAGAAAAGGAGGCTGAAGGGTGACCTTATTGCTCTCTGCAGCTTCCTGAGGAGGGGAAGTGGAGAGGGAGGTGCTGATTTCTTCTCCCTGGTATCCAGTGATAGGATGCATGGGAATGGCTCAAAGCTGTGGCAGGGAAGGTTTAGACTTGACATTAGGAAGCATTTATTTACCAAGAGGGCAGTCAAACACTGGAACAGGCTTCCTAGAGAGGTAGCTGATGCCACATGCCTGTCAGTGTTTAAGGAACATTTGAACAATGCCCTTAATAATGTGCTTTAACTTTTGGTGAGCCCTGAAGTGGTCAGCCAGTTGGACTACGGGATTGTTGAACCTTCCTTCCAGCTGGAACTATTCCGTTCTATTGTATACTATTCTAAAAGACCTTGGAGAACATGAAATGGAGTTGAAGCGTAATGCGTTATTCTTAGAATCTAAAATTATTTAGTTTTTTAAGTTAAAGCATGACAATTTAAGCCCTTACATGAATATGGACATGGAAATGTACTGCAGAAAAATGTTGAAGGTGCAAAGAAGGGAAACTCAGTCTAAAGGAGTGGTAACTGCAGGCAATGTGTGCATAGACTTATAAGAAGGACTATTTAGGAGGAGTGAAGTTAAGCCTTGCAATGGATGACACAAGAAGATCCACTGAAAGGCAGCAATTGTCTAAAGAAAAGAAGCAAGTCTTTTTTTTTTTTAAAGTTGGAGGGGTTTTTTTTTGCCAGAAAGTGACATTTCTCATATTCTGATACTTTTGAGTCAACTTTGGTAGTTGTTACGCTGTCTAAGAAATAATGAGATCAAATATCTTTACTTTTAAAATATTTTTTGAGAAGATTTTTAATTAGCAAATTGAAATCCAGGGTTTTTTTTTCGGCTCTAGCTTGTTTGTTAACAGTGAATTCACTATGCAGTAATAATCTTTAAAACAATATGCTGGAAGGTATATTTCTTTGGAGTCTAAAGTCCTTCTTGCACTGCTGTTGCTTCAGAGCTAGCTATGCTTGTTTTCTAATTTTAGTATAATTGTTAAGCATTACTCATTTTTAGATTCTTGAAGCATATATTTAAAAGATTAAAGTATAGGAAAAATGGGTATGCTTGGTCGTAATTATATAGTTCTTTCAGAAGAAGCAAACATATCTTAAAAATTATGATAGAATTGTGTCATGGTTACATAATAACTTCTAAGTGGTACATTTTAATAGGAAGTCTAGGGCACAGAACAGAGCTTCATCCTTTGAAATTATTTAATACAATGCATGCTTTTTCCTTGATATATGACTTATTTTGTATCACATTTTCAAAGTATGGCATCATTGGACTTTAGGACAGCAAAAGCCAGGTAAGTCATCATGTCCAGCTAGGATGAACCTGTCCTGTCTGCTCTGTTTTGGCAGTCATGCCCCTTGAAAGCACATCCTCTCAGCCGAGTAGGAAATGGGCATTCCTTCAGATCTTATTTCTTATAATTCTTTTTTCCCCAAAACCAGCTGAGAGCAAGCAGGGAGGGGAAAGAAGAGATTATAAAATATCTCCTATCTGGTTGTTGAATACATTTTGTTTCAGTTTCTAAAGAAACATTGTGAGGGTAAACAAGAAGTTCATTTCCAAGGGTCACTTAGAACTGAGAATTTCATTCTTTCTTTTCTATGAAATGTCAGTGCCTTTGCCCAGCCCTTAGTTTGGGTTGGTTTTTTGCTTGTTTTTTTAAAATTTAGTTTGAAAAAACCACATCAGAATACTCCTTTCTGATAAACTCTCTGTCTGTGTGGCACTGAAATGTGTGCATGGTCCTACATGGTCCTTTTGGCCTTCTGACTATGCCTGCTAAGGACTATTCAATTGATGGCATTCCATTGCTTAGGATAGTCTCCAGGCTGTGTAAGTGTCTGACCACTGATACTTTGTGCGAGTAGTGCTTCATCTCCTTCCAAACATCAGCTGTAGTCTGATGAATATCTCATACGACTTTGCATTTCCTAAGTGATGCCTCTTGGGATCATCACTTTTTGTCTATGAGATTTAGACATCAGAAGGGATTGCATACTAATTCCCTCTCCTGGCAGTATGCCTGAGCTAGGAGGAGCGGTGTTCAATTAGTAAGTGTTTTCAAGGCAGCTCTATGTATAATCCTCAAGAGGAGCTGAAGAAAACTTCATAAAAAGATAACTCCCTGCTTGTTGCATCATGCGTTATGAGATGTGAGTCTCAGGGCCATATGTCAACTAGACTTTCTTCTGCAGCCAGTCCTTGTCTCCCCTCATCTTGCTGCTCAGAGGTTCTGCAGTATAAAGCAGTGTAGGATTTAGAAATACTTGTGCAAAGGAGGCAGAATGGTTCCGTGCAATTGTTACCTATGTAGCTCACTCAGATATGAACTCTTGTCATTCTCTCTTTTGCACTAGGAAGGCGAAGGATCTGAGACAACCAATATTTTTCAACTCATTGCGATTTGTGTTCCTGTAGACTACATGGCTTTGTATTACTGCATTCCATGATCTTCTTGCTTACTATACTGAACTCAGGCTCTGTGTGAGGGATTTCAGATGATGGTCCGTGTAGGTCCACTATGGGAAATTACAAGCTGCACACAGCTGTGAGAACGCGACCTTTGAGAGGGGAGCTAGGAGGGTTGTTATCTCAGCGAGGGGAGCTAGGAAGGTTGTTATCTCGGTGAGGGGAGCTAGGAGGGTTGTTATTGAGCAGTATGTTGTTGCTATCTGGGAACCACTATTAGCCAGCAGAGCACGTACTTGGCAGGCCTCGTTGCATGCGCTGGCCACGCGTGCATCAACACCTGGTCAGTACTCTGCCACTGAATCTGCTGAGGGGATAAACAGAGGTGGCTCAGAGCGGAGGAGAGAGAAAGGACTCAGAGCACACTCTATGAAAAACAGGGGACACCCTGAAGGTGCTGCGCCTACCTCTCTTCTCTGCTCTGACCTCACTGATAACCCTCCTGCTCGGTGGTGTCTCTGGCTTAGTCGGATTGGTAAGACTCTCATAAAGGGAAAATAATATGCTAGTAACTGCTTACGCTAGGAACTGCCTGTGCTAGTAACTGCTTATACAAAGCTATAACAGAGCAATAAATACTGTTGTGTTTTTGAAATATCATATGGTGGGTGAATTTTGTGCATAGGAATCCTATGAACCGGTTACAGGCTTCTAGCAGCTGGCATTAAGCCTCCATACTCACCATACATTCACTGTCATTTAGCTGCTAATCCTTTATGACCTCCTGCATCTTACAGGCGAGTAGAACCAATGTAAATTTTTTCTCCTTTTAGAAATGAACAAGTCCATTTCCATGAAAGGTGACTTCTGAAAGTGTCTAAGAATTTGCAGCAGTACATGAAGCCAGCAGCTGCTCTTTTATCTGGGAGTTAACGGTCAGGTAGAACATTTTTCTAAGTGTCTATGAAGCTGCAGTTAGCATAAGCAGAAATGTGATTGGGAAAACATCTGAAGGAGCCATAATGGAAATTAAAGCAAGATTTTCTGTCTAGAATCTCTGAGATGCAATTCCTCTCTCCTCTGTTCGTTCAATATGGAATATGAACCACTATATTTATACCTGCCATCCTCCACATTTGTGTTAAATTGTACAAAAGCTAGGTATGTTACTTGACGTGGCTACTGTTTCTATGAAGGCCACTCAAAAGACACAACTAGGGAAGACTTTTTCAGACTGCATTGTAAATGAAAGTAAATTTACATCCCACTGCTATTCCGTTTTCCCATCAGCACTTTGTTGAAGCAGACTATGAAGTAGCTCATCCCTTAATATAGTTTTCAGATGCAGTTTTAGAATAAAGTTTTATTATTAAGGTTATTTTCATGATTGGACTTGATACTACTTGACTGCCTATTATGTTAGGAGTGCGCTGAAGGCCTTTGGTGTCTTTGAGTCTTAGTGCTACTGAAGTGTGTATGACCACCAAGGAAAAGGTATTCCAGGTCATGTAGTCCATGTATTTAGTTATTGTTCTCAGAAGCACTGTGAAAATGTTGCCAAGCTGATGATTGTATGTTAACTTGTTTTATTTCCAAGAGCATGCAGACTAATAAGATGGGAATATTTTTCAGCTGAACTGAAAATGTGCTTTATATAGATGTATATGTATTACTAGCAGCCTATAGTTGCAGTGGAGTTTAAGACTTTAAGAGAAAAGGAGAAGTCAACAATGAGATAAGAAACCTCTGTATAGTTGTAATGGGTTATTAGCCCAGCTCATGAAAGAGACATATTTTTGTCCCCAAAATTTACATCAGCGAATTAATTTTTTTCATACTAAGGAAGACAGCAGCTCGAGCTTTTCTTTACTTTTTTTTTTTTTTCCCATCAAGTGCAGCTCTATTTTATTTCTGCTTCTTTCTGTAAGGCTTCAGTGTATTTGTAGAAAACGTTTGCAAGGCCAGACTTCAATGTCTCATTCAAAGGCAGTGAGTTCAGTTCTGATGTCTTGAAGTCAACAGTTTCAGAAATTATGTACCTCAAATGCCTGGCAGAGGGCCTTTCCCTCCCTCCCCTTTCCTCCTCTCCCTCCTCACAACCACCGCCCCAACAAACTAGTGCCAGGAGTATTCATGATCTTGCTCTCCTTCAGAAGCTTCTGAAGCTCTTCCTCCCCCACCTTTGCACAAAACAGGACAAGAGGCCAGCCAAGGCACCTCCTGCAAACCAGATGGTGCTACCGTGTTCTTCCTGAAGCAACTCCTGATCTACATATAAAGGTCTTGAGAATAATGACCTACTTGACAGAGGATTTAAATATTCTCTCTAGCATGCACTTAACTTAGCCTGCAGTAGACAGGATGTGGATAGGCAGAACAAGTTGTGCTTCCTTGTGTTTAAAAACTAAATGACAGAAACATAGTTGAAGTAAAGCTTTATGGGTTTTGATTTGGAGGGATGAACATGAACTGTTTTATTTTGGCAATTTCATGCATTTTTCAATGCAGTCTTGTGTCAAGGTTCTTATTCGGTATACTTACAGAGCTCAGTCCAAATCACTGCACTTCAGGTGATCTGGAATGATGCATGGTAAACATCTGAAATGCTGAGTTATTTTAAGAAATAGACTGTTGCTTTATGAGTAATGGAGAACATGATAGGATAAATTATCTTTTTTTTCCTATCTCAGTTAGCCTTCAAGACAAGGCAAATTTTAGAGGCAACAGGATTTTTGGAGACTAATGTTTGCTCTTACTTGAAGGAGGAGAGAATAAACTCTGTCCCAGACTGCTTATTCAAGATTATATTTGTCGGCAATTCGAGTGTTGGAAAGACTTCATTCTTAAGGCGATTTTGTGAAGATCGTTTTTTCCCAGGCACATCTGCTACTGTAGGTAAGTTTAAGAAACACTATTACTATAATTATTTTTGTTCCAACCGTACTTAGCAACTTCTCCTGAGATCAGACTCTGTTATAAAACAGAAGCATGCAGATGTTGTAAAAGCCATTAACCAAAAGGAGAGTGGAACATCCAAACTGGGTTCTCCTAAACTGGAAAGCAGATAATTGGTGGAGAGGTTTCAGGGTGGATTCTGTACTGAAATCCTGACAACACTGAAATAAATCAGAAAAATCCTCTTGATTTCAATGAGTCTAGAATTTCTTTGTAGATCTCACTGTTCTGAAAAGGATATCCTGTACTCTGGACTGCACTGTACTAACCACCCCACTTCCATACTCCACTCTGTCCCTCTGAGTAATCTGATTTTGTTTTAAAGAGGAAGTAGAATATATTAATTATGTTTGACCATTTACCATTACACTAAGCACCAAATAAATATGTTGGACCAGTGTTTTCAAAGCCAAACATTTCAAAGCCTACATTGTACTTACATTGCCTGAAGTTGTAAAGCAAACTTTCAGAAGTCAGTCATATAATCAAGATAGAAACCCTTAAGTATAGGTTATTACAATGCAACTGAGTTACTGTAAGTGACCAGATTCATCATACTTGATCTGTATTTAGGCCTTACTTATTCTGGAGCATATATGGAATAAAACTTGTTCACATTAAATGTTTTTAAATTAATGGATTTGTCTTCATTTGTGACAATCTAAGAACATTCAGGGGGACAGTTACTGTAGTTCCCTTGACTTACAGGGTAGATAAAGACACCTGAAGTTAAATTTCTACTGGTATGTTGAGTGTCTAAGTTTACATTGGAGTCAGGGAAGATCTAAGATCTTAGCATAGGAATTTAAATTAATTGTGGCACTATAAGATATTTCACCTGGCCTTTGCTGCTGTTTTGGAAGAGAGCAGGTCTCTTGCGTGTCCTGCCAGACTGAAACAAACATTTTGAATACCAAATGGCATCTCAGATAGCACTAAGTGCCTGTGAGCAAACAGCTGAATTCTGCCACGCGTCTCCAAATCAATTCAGTCAGAGGAGTCCAGGGACCAATTAATTTGACCCTTAATGTCTACTTCAGAGTGAGCTTAGTCATTTCCTAGACACCTATATCTTCATTGACTAGATTTTCATTAACTGTAATGGAAGCTTAGACATCTATATGCAACTGTCTACATTTAAGAGTCTGGTGGTATGTCCTGTCCATGTTGTCATGTAAAAGGCTGATATGGTTCTCTGGAGTCTGAGGTCTAACACAATGTGTGCAATTGCCAGGAGCTTACAGGGGAAAAGCACAGGAATGCATCTGACCTTTTCATATTTTGTCTGGTCATCCAGTGTTCTTGCAAATGCAACAGCAAGAAAGTATTTGTCATAGCTTTGGTTTAGTTTTCACACCAATGAGTTTTGCAGGTATGGACTATGGCTGGCAAAATACAGACAGTTGAAAAGTCAAGTGAACAACCTGGAGAAGAGTGTTCTCATTGAATTCCTGCAGAATAGATAATTTTTTTTTTTCCTTGAGATGTAAGCAATGGATATATCCTCCGTCCAGATTTCTTAATTGCCTGTTGAAGAAATGTGAGCTTGGATGCTTCTTAATGAATGCCAGTGGTAAAAATCCCATTGATGTGGAAAATAGCCCCAAGTAAATTGTTGATGACCTACTGAGGTCCCTTCCAACTTGAATTATTCTATGATTCTGTGGTTCTATGATACAGTACAGTGTGATATTGAAAATGCAGGATGTCATTAGGAGGAGGCAGTGACTGATTAATATTTAAGACTCTCTATATTATTATAAATATCCAGAAGATACTTATATCTTCACAGGAGAATTGGAGAGGATTCATTTAAAAATTTAGATAAATTAATTTTTGTCTCATTTCAGTTTAGCCACATAAAAATTACGGAAGTAACCTAATTGTAGTCAGCTTATCTCCTATATTCTGAAGAGGCAAGGAAGTTCTCCACATATTCAGTCCATCTATCTTCAGCATCTACCTTAGGTTCCACTGTCCCCTTAGTGCGGTGCCTTCTGTTTTTGCACTAACTGTAGAAGGTGCCTATGTGGCTAGCTCAGACTAAACACTGAAATTTCAGACAACTGAAGTTATATAGTATCAATTCCAGGCTTAATGGCTTAGACTGCTTTGGACTGTCAAATAGACCCTTGATTCATGTACCTTCCTTTGGAAAGTTACTTATAGAATCATAAAATCATAGAATGGTTAGGGTTGGAAGGGACCTTCAAAGGTCATCTAGTCCATCCCCCCCTGCAAGGACATCCCCGACTAGATCAGGTTGCTCCTTCAGTCTTCGTGATCGGGATCGATGGTGCCTGTAGGCAGCGGCGGACCTCCCCCTTATGTCCTATTTGCATCCACAAGGTGCTATGTGGAGTCCAGGGATCCCACACCCTGGGGCCAGTAAGCACCCTGACACCAACATGGTGGAAATGCAAATAGCGATTTATTAGGCTGCGTCACACGCTTATATATTGGCTGGCTCCGCCTTCGTGGGTGGTGCACTCCTAGGGGAGGGGCCAGCCTATCTGTCCATCACAACGCGAGATCTTCCGAGCGCCGTTCCCTACAATAAAATCATAGAATGGTTAGGGTTGGAAGGGACCTTCAAAGGTCATCTAGTCCAACCCCCCCTGCAAGGAGCGGGGACATCCCTGACTAGATCAGGTTGTTCAGAGCCTCATCCAACCTGGCCTTTAACGTTTCCAGGGATGGAGCATCCACCACCTCTCTGGGCAACCTGTTCCAATGCTCTACAATCCTCATTGTAAAAAATTTTTTCCTAACACCCAATCTGAATCTACCTCCCTGTATTTTAAAACCATTACCCCTCGTCCTGAACAGCCTCTCCCCATCTTTCTTGTAGCCCCTTCGAGGTACTGGAAGACCGCTATCAGGTCTCCCCGGAGTCGTCTCTTCTCCAGGCTGAAACAGCCCCAACTCTCTCAGCCTGTCCTCGTAGGAGACGTGCTCCAGCCCTCTGATCATCTGGCCCTCCTCTGGACCCTCTCCAACTGGTCGATGTCCTTCTTATGTTGTTATGTTCCTATGTCCTTATTCTTACAGCTTTTACAAAATTCAACTACTCTGTTAACATTCAGTATTTTATTACTGAAGAACTTCTGGCAAATAAAAGCTCTTGTTGTTCTCTAATAGTTAGAGACTATGGATATAAGTTTTAACATATCTTGTTATCTTTCTGGAATTGTTGTTATTTGTTGGATCAGGCTTTCAAAGATCGAACTGAACATATAAAAAGACAATCTACCTTGTATTTCTGTTATAGGTGTGGATTACAATGTGAAAACCATCACAGTAGATAATACCCAGGTAGCCCTGCAACTCTGGGACACTGCTGGCCAGGAACGGTGAGAAACATTCTGTTGTGATTTAACCCTGGTAGTGGGCTAAACACCACACAGCTGCTTCCTCACTCCCCCATCCCACTAGATGGAGGAGAGACTCAGAAGAGTGAAAGTGAGAAAACTAATTCGTTGAATTAATTATTAAACTGTTTTTAATAATGAAAAAAAAACCTAAACCCACCACCACCAAAAAAAAACAATAAAGAGGAAAAGAAACAAAACCAAGAAAAAAAAGTAAAGCAAAAAACCCCAGTTGCTCACCACCAGCCAATGCCCAGCCAGTCCCTGGGCAGCTGCAGCCTCAGCCAACCTCTCTTCTCTCCCGTCTACACTTTTATTGCTGACCACAACGGTATGGACTATCCATTTGGTCAGTTGGGGTCAGCTGTCCCAGATGTGTTCCCCTACCAACTTCTTGTGCACCTCAACCTACTCGCTGGTAGGCAGTCTGAGAAGCAGAATAGGCCTTGATGCTGTAACTAAAGCAGTAACTAAAATGGTGTGTTACCAACACTGTTTTCATCACAAATCCAATACATAGCCCCGTGCAAGCTAGTATGATGAAATTTAACTCTAGCCCAGCCAAAACCAGTACACACTCTAAAGTTTTGCTTCCTAGAATCATTTGGTTGAAGATCAGTAAGCATAGACCTAATCCTGCTTCTTGAGAGAGAAACAAATATAGGGCTATTCCAAATACAGCCAGTGAATTTGCAATTTAGATCCTTCCCTAGGAGTAATAACATGCTGATTTGGTGCTAAGTGTCTTGAAAAACTGCTGATCTGTAAAAGAAATTCTTATTAAAGATCTTAAAAGTTTAATACCAGACAATTTCTTTATCAGGAAGGCTGATTTTAAAATGTACCTAGAATTATTTCTATAGCAGAAAATGCCTTTATAGTTAAAAAAAAACAGGAGGGGTTTTATTTTCATGAAAACAATCCCATTGTAGTTAAAGTTCTCCGAGTTTTTGTAAGTTCTCAGTGGTAATTTTCTTCCCTATCTCCTCACCTGTTGTGTAGTTTTCTATTAGTAAAAGCAAGGATGACAAGACTATGTTTTCTACAGGGAGCTTGGGAAAAAAGCCCCATATAGAAATCTAGCTAGCTTTAGGCAGAGCACTTTCTTGAGGGAGTGTCCTGGTTTGGGCAGCTGGGCTGGAGCTAATTTTCTTCCAGTAGCTGCTGTGTTTTGGATTTAGTATGGGATTTGGTATGTGAAGACCGTTGATAATACACTGATGTTATTAGTTGTTTCTAAAGAGTCCAAGGACTTTTTCAACTTCCCAGGTTTTGCTAATGTGCAATTGCAAGAAACTGGGAGGGGTATAGTCAGTACAGTTGACCCAAACCGGACAAAGAAAGTATTCCATACCATGAACATCATGCTCAGTATGTAAGTGCGGGCTGGCTGGTGGCAGCTTAGTCTCTCTCACTTGGGATCATTCTGAGATCGCTTTCAGTTTTTTTCTGTGATCACTGCTCGGGACGGGCTGTATTGGTAAGAAATTGTGCATTGTTTGTTTTGTACATTTTAATATCCCTGCATTTTATTATTTTATATATATGTGTGTGTGTGTGTATATATATATAATCACTTCCTTTACTATCCTGGTAAACGTTTTTTATCTCAACCCATGAGTTTTCTTTTCTTCCAAGTTGTCTCCTCCATCCCACCACGGAGGGAGAAGATGAGCAAACGGCTGTGTGGTACTAGGTTGCCAACTGGGGTTAAGCTATGATGAGGGAAATTTCTGCTTTAAGCTTAAAATGAAAGAGGATGAGAGAAGATGAGATATGCAGCTAAATATCCACACTAACCCAGAATCCACTAAAGAATGCAGAGGGAACTTTTCCAAACACTTTATTTCAAAAAATATTTTTTTTTTCAAAGGATTTATTTATTGTTGCAGTAATTTGTGGTAGTAGTGTTCTCCCTGAGTCTTCTGCTGAATATAAAAAAGGGTGTGATGATTCAGGAAGAATGGGATTGCTTACTACAATTCATAATAAGCCTCACATTTTAAACAGGATCTGCAGTGAAGATTGGTATGACAGCTTCTCCCTTGTCTAGTTTATGGGATTTTAGAATACATATTAAACCAAATTAACAGAGGTTTAACCTCTACTTAGACTAGATGATTAGAAGAAACTGTGTGGCAACATCTTCCTTTTGGAGGGGTGGGGAGAACTACTATAAAATTTTACTTATATTGTCAGATTGCTACTTCTTTTGAAGAGAGCTGTAAAAAGGTTCTTACTTGTAGGTACCGAAGTATTACCAAGCAGTTTTTCAGAAAAGCTGATGGTGTCATTGTGATGTACGATATAACAGCAAAAGACACATTCACAGATGTCAAGCAGTGGCTGATAAGCATCGAGGTAACATGACATGACTTTAAATCTAAACTCTGGTGTCACTATTCTCTACCTTCTTCTGGACAGGGAGTGTTAGCAGGCCAAAGCACAGAGAGCAGCCTGTTTCTTGTCTTGCCACAATTACATTTTTGTTAGTGATTTTTTTTCTGCACAGTTAACCAGTAAAGCTGTTTTTAGAATCTCTGTATCTATGAAAATAATCACAGTTCCAGGATTTTAAGGACTTAAAATGAGTGGTGGGGAAAGCCCAGCATGGAGTCCTCTGATTTCTCATAAGGGTTATCTAGCTGATGATTCCCGTTGGAGCACCACTAGCACCAGGAGGTGCTTTGGATCAGTGATAATAGTCTGATGGTCACTTATCATCACTGGCAGTTTGACAACCAAGTATCTCACGGGTAATTGACTGTTATGAACATAAGCTGTAAACTTAAAGCTATAGTACACATTAGTGCTATAAAACTGTCTCGTGACAGTTCAGTTTCCTGTGGATCATCCTTTCAACCACATGGAAACAAAATCATAGTCCATGCCACTGAGTTAATTAAAAATTCTCTTTTTCTTTCTCTTGATATATCTCTGTAGCTCATAAACAACATACTGAGAGTGCAGGCAGCTGAATTTGCTTGTGGTCAAAATGAAAATAAAACTGAGGCTGCTTCCATAAGGGACTGAGTTGCTAGAGAGAACAAAGTGTGACTTCCTATTTGCTCACTGCTGCAGGGTATTGCTACTGAAAAAGTAGGGGACAGATTGGTACACGAAGATCATTTAGTCTGATTTTATTAGGTATGAGTTGTAATATAATACACTGTTTTCCGTAATGGCCAATAGATGGCTCTGCAAGTTGAAATTAGTACTCATTCAATCAAATGTTTGCAAACAGGCAATACTCCTCATCAGAGTAGCTCTACTGAAGTAATAGTAGCATGCATTTTGTAAGAACAGGCCCTTATTAAATATATGATCTTAACAAATCAGTGATTGTTATAATTCAGTATGGTAAAAGGTAGAGGAGAATTCCAGGTTTTGATCCAGAAAAATAAAATATTGTGGTCAAAAACTTTTTTCAAGCTGTAATAGTTCACTCATCTTTATTGACTAATTTTGTTTGCTACAAACTATTGCTAAGTTGAAAACATATAGCCAAATCCGTTTACTGCTACATCATTCAGCGCACTTTATAAATGTACTCATTGTGATAATTCCAACCATTTTCAAAATGAATTTTAATTTGTGCCTATTCTATGTATTTTTGGGGCCTATTCTGTGTATCTGTCCACTACTTTATATAATTTATTTGGCATAATTGTACCCAGATGTTGTCATTATTTTCCTGTCCATGTAGTTAGAAAAGCAGTGGCTATAAATATGCAGTGTCAGAGCCTGCGTAACACAGTAGTTTTCTCTCACCAATTTTATTATAGACTCTAAGAGGTTTCTGTGCTGTTATTAAAAAATGCCAAGTTAGTGCAGTCTATAGCATTCTGTCTTTTTCATGCCTTTTATCCAGCTTTAATGCTTGACATGTTTGTAACTAAAGGGCCACATACTTGGCTCATACATGGTGTCTTAAATGTCTTGTGACACTTTTTAGTTTTTATCCTCTTGTTCTGTGATTTTTTAAATACAATGCCCTAGTTGATATTTATTCTTTATTCTGCAGGAGACAACTGGGGAGAATGTACCAGTGCTTTTGTTGGGTAATAAAACCGATAATGAAAAGGAACGTGAGGTCCCTATGGGAATGGGAGAGCATCTTGCTAAGGTACTATACTTAAAGGGTAACCCCTTACAGAACTTGAAAGTGAAGGTTTGAAAATGGAGTCTGAATGTGTTTAAATTCATAGAAATACAGATTAATTTTGTTCAGACAGGTGTTTTTAAGGATTAGGAACCCCATCACACTCATCAATTCAGTTCTCAGTGATGTAAGTGCTGATAATTATAGCAGTTATAAAACTATCTAGATGAAAAAACCACAGAGTTGTGCGAAAAATATTTAAGAATTCACTCTCATTGTCTCTCCCCTCTCTCTCTCTCCTTCTTTGTTCTCTCTTTCTCTATTTTTTCCTCCCTTCTCTTTTTCCCTCTGTTTTTCCTTTCTTTTCTCTATGGATGGATTCTTAACAAAGAGATAATTTGGAGATGTTTTCTCCCTCCTACTTCCTGTAAAACCACAGAAGACCATCTGTTACTTCTATGGTAGGAGTAGAAAACATGTTTACTTTTAGTAACTTTCCATCAAGGAGATAAAATAATTAGAGTTAACAGTCTGCATCTACCAGAGCACTGGTGATCCATAGGCCATAACTTAAGGATTAAGGGACTGCAAATAGCAGATACTTGTTTATATATTCCTGTGTACCATACCCATCAGTTTTCCTTTTGCATGTAGTTTGAACACCAGTTCTTGGAAATGCAGGCAGTTTTGAGACCCTGAAGGCTAGGAGGGACTCCGGGGTGTAGTATTGAATCCTTCTATGAAAAAACAAATGATACATAAACGCTAAATGGACAGAGTAGGTGTCTTATGTGTAATTTAGCTCCCTTAAAAAAAATGTGCTAGTAAACCAAAGATGAATCATTCTAATATGTAGAAATCACGGCCCACTGGGCCATTAATTTTAACACATCATGCAAGAAAATAAAATGTTATGCATAAGTAAAACAAAGAAAGTTGTCAGATTAAAGATGGTTATAATCAAATGAATGGATCTGAATGACTCATTTGAATGTCTGAATGTGCTGACTGAGGTAGCTAAGGGGAGGAATGATTAATGACAATGGATTAGTTGAAAAGCAATGTAGATATAATTAAATTATAACAATTTGCTTTTTGAGCTAATAATAACCATGAATTTTAATTTAATATTAATTCTTGCTAAATAGCCATATAATTCCTATGAAACCACATACCATTGTCTCTATTAATGAATGCTATTGAGTTACTTATTTTGTGAGTAATCCTATGATTTACTCACAAATGACCCAAAATACACGGGACTAGATGCTGAACTGATACAAATATGTATACAATATATTGTATATGTACACAATTATACAATATGTATAGCCATATTTGGTGAAAACAACCCTGAACCTGTTCTCATGCAAAGAACCAAATTAGCCTGTTGACCACGAAGTCCAACAGTTTTTATGGACTGCTTCAAGGTCTCACAGGATGGGATAGGTTTTACCTATGCTTGCTATCATGATGTTTACTCTTTAATTCATCCATGAATAGATCAGCTTAATCACAGCCTTGTTGTTTCCTATGATACCTTACAGAATCTCTATCCTCATCCTATGTCCGCTTTCCCACAGTATTATACACACACTGCAACTACCTGTCTTCTCAAATGACAAGGAATTGAAAGGACACCCTTCATAGAACAAATCATAGAATGGTTAGGGTTGGAAGGGACCTTCAAAGGTCATCTAGTCCAACCCCCCTGCAAGAAGCAGGGACATCCCTGACTAGATCAGGTTGCTCAGAGCCTCATCCAACCTGGCCTTGAACATTTCCAGGGATGGGGCATCCACCACCTCTCTGGGCAACCTGTTCCAGTGCTCTACAACCCTCATTGTAAAAAAATTTTTTTCCTGATATCCAATCTAAATCTAGCTCCCTCTATTTTGAAAACATTACCCCTCGTTCTGTCACAACAGGCCCTACTGAACAGCCTCTCCCCATCTTTCTTGTAGGCCCCTTTGAGGTACTGGAAGACTGCTATCAGGTCTCCCCGGAGTCTTATCTTCTCTAGGCTGAACAGCCCCAACTCTCTCAGCCTGTCCTCACAGGAGACGTGCTCATCCCTCTGATCGTCTTTGTGCCCCTCCTCTGGGCCCTCTCCAACTGGTCCATGTCCTTCTTATGTTGGGTGCTCCAGAACTGGACGCAGTACTCCAGGTGGGGTCTCACAAGAGCAGAGTGGAGGGGCAGAATCACCTCCCTTGACCTGCTCGCCACGCTCCTCTTGATGCAGCCCAGGATGCGGCTGGTCTTCTGGGCTGCAAGTGCACATTGCCGGCTCATGTTGACCTTCTCATCCACCAGTACCCCCAGGTCCTTCTCCTCAGGGCTGCTCTCAATCAATTCTCCGCCCAGCCTGTATTTGTGCCTGGGATTGCCATGACCCAAGTGCAGGACCTTGCACTTTTCCCGGTTGAACTTCATGAGATTTGCATGGGCCCACCTCTCCAGCCTGTCCAGGTCCCTCTGGATGGCATCCCTCCCCTCCACCTTGTTGACAGCACCATACAGCTTGGTGTCATCAGTGAACTTGCTGAGAGTGCACTCTATTCCACTGTCCATGTCGCCAACAAAGATGTTGAACAGGGCTGGGCCCAACATGGATCCCTGAGGAACACCACTCGTCATCAGTCTCCACTTGGACACTGAGCTGTTGACCTCCACTCTGAGTGCCACCATCCAGCCATTTTCTTTTCCACTGAGTGGTCTGTCCTTCAAATCCATGCTCTAGTTTAGAGAGAAGGATGTCATGCGGGACAGTGTCAAATACCTTGCACAAGTCCAGGTAGATGATGTCCGTTGCCCGTCCCTTGTCCACCAATGCTGTCACCCCATCATAGAGGACCACCAAATTGGTCAGGCACGATCTGCCCTTGGTGAAGCCATGTTGGCTGTCACCAACCACTTCCTTGCTCTCCATTTGCCTTAGCATGGTTTCCAGGAGGATCTGCTCCATGACCTTGCCAGGCATAGAGGTGAGGCTGACTGGCCTATAATTCTCCAGATCTTCCTTGTTCCCCTTTTTAAAAATGGGGGTTATGTTTCACCTTTTCCAGTCATCGGGGCACTGCACCAGACTGTCACAACTTCTCAAATACAATGAACAGCAGCTTGGCAACTTCATCTGCCAGTTCCCTCAGGACTCACAGATGAATCTCATGAGGTCCCATGGACTTGTGCACCTTCAGGTTCCTTAGATGGTCCCAAACCTGCTCTTCTGCTACAGTGGGCAGTTATTCACTCTCCCAGTCCCTGCTTTTGCCTTCCGCAACTTGGGTGACGTGGCTAGAGCCCTCACCAGCGAAGACTGAGGCAAAAAAATCATTGAGTACCTCAGCCTTCTCCATATCCCAGATAACCAGGTCACTGGTTTCCTTTTGGAGAGTGCCTATATTCTCCCTGGACTTCCTTTTGTCCCTGACATGCCTATAGAAGCTTTTCTTGTTGCCCTTGATGTCCCTGGCCAGATTCAATTCCATCAGGCCTTTAGACTGCCTTACCTGATCCCTGGCCACTTAGACAGCCTCTCTGTAATCCCCCCAGGCTACCTGCCCTTGCTTCCACCCTCTGTAGGCTTCCTTCTTGATTTTCAGTTGGCCCAGGAGCTCCTTGTTCACCCACACACGCCTCCTGGCATTTTTGCCTGACTTGCTGTTCATTGGGATGCATCACTCCTGAGCTTGGAGGAGCTGCTCCTTGAATATCAGCTAATTTTCTTGGGTGCCTCTTCCCTTCAGGGCTGTATCCCATGGCACTTTACCAGCAGATCCCTGAAAAGGCCAAAGTCTGCCCTTCTGAAGTCCAGGGAAGAGAGCTTGCTGCACATCCTCCTCACTGCCTCTCCACCATCTCATGGTCACTGCAGCCATGTCTGCCCTTGAGCTCCACGTCCCCCACCAGTCCCTCCCTGTTGCTGCAAAAGAGGTCAAGCATGGCACCCCTCCTCATTGGCTCCTCTGTCACTTGCAGGAGAAAGATTTCATCCATGCATTCCAGAAACTTCCTGGATTGCCTGTGCCCCGCTGTGTCTCCAACAAATGTTGGGGTGGTTGAAGTCCCCCATGAGAACTAGGGGTCATGACTGTGAGGCTGCTCCTATCTGCCTGTAGAGGTCTTGTCTGTTCAGTCCTCCTGGCCAGGTGGCTTGAGGCAAACCCCTATTCTCATGTGCCCTGCCCCTGCCCTTCCTCTAATCCTCACCCGTAAGCTCTCTATCAGCTCCTCATCCATCCCCAGGCAGAGCTCCGTGCGCTCCAGCTGGTTGCTGACATAGAGGGTGACACCCCCTCCTCCTCTCCCCTGCCGGTCCTTCCTAAAGAGCCTATATCCCTCCATACCAAGGCTGCAGTCATAGGAGTCATCCCACCATGTCTCTGTGATGCCAACAAGATCATAGCCCTGCAGGCGTGCACACATCTCTAGCTCTTCTTGTTTATTCCCCGTGCTACATGCATTGGCATAGAGGCACTTAAGCTGGGCCCCTGATGAAGCTGATATTTCCTAAGAAATGCATATAGTTATTTGGGAGGCACATTTGGACTTCTTTTCTTTTGTAACTCTTTGCTGTTAGTTCTAGAATTAAATTCTAATTTTTCCTTAGCTGATCTGTTTCTGTTTCTTTGTGTGCATATTGCAGTATAACTGTGTTGCTTTTTAAAATCTTTGCCCATTTCAGTATAACTTTTTAAAATTCAGAGTGAGATATTGTGCAGAGTTTATTGAAATGTTCTTTCTGTTTGATTCTAGGATTACAATTTAATTTTCTACGAATGCAGTGCATATTCTGGGTACAATACCAAGAAGTCTGTGCTTCACTTAGCTAGGTAAGAAAAAAACCCAAAATCTATGAGTTCCATATGTGCCTGACTTCCCTGTCACTCATGACAAAGTGAATCCTGTTTGTTAAATTCGTGCAATAGGAACTTATGGTGATGAGTATTTGTTTCTTTTAAATTCATCTGTAGCCTGACCCTAGTGCTCGAACGGAGCAGTTGCTCAGGTTCATAAAGAGTCCTGTGTAAGCTAGTGAAGCTCTGTATAGACCCAGAAACACCTGAACTGCTGCTAGGAAAGCTGAGGGCCTGGGATCCTGTGATAGTTCTTGCAGGAAGCTGTTGGAGGTTTGGAGAAATATGCTTGGAAATGAATGCTGCGAAGTCCTTGAAGCAGAACATTGAATGTGCTTCTTTCTTCCTTCTGCTCATTACAGCTCAATATCTGCTGTCTGCCTGGGCCTGGGAGAGAGGGAAAGGAGAGTTTTTGAACTTATATAAAGGCGAGGGGTAAAAATACAGGTACATCTGTCCCCTCTGAACTATTTACAGAAGTTAAAACACTGGTAATGAATTGGCAGATCTTTAATATTGTTGCTGAAGTTAGTGAAATTTTGTGAATGTGTCAGGTAACTGATAAATGTCTAGGTAGCCAGATGTGTTCTTGTTTTGCTCCACCCTCAAAAATAACAAATGGAAGTAGATGTTTTGATTCTGTGTAATATGCAATAAATGCTAACAGTCAGCACCAACTACATTATTCTAATTACATGAAACAAAAATTATTTTGTGATGGAGCCACCATAATTGTACTTTTTTTTTGTTTGTTAGGTCACAAAATTCTATCATTTTGTGTTAATCTCTGGACAATTTTATAGACTTGGGGGAAATATTTTTTTGTTTTTATCTCTTATCATTGTTATTGACTTTTTTTTTTCTCAAAAATATTATTTCTTTCCCCCAGGATTTTAAAGGAACACGAAGATAAAGTGAAAGAGAAAACCATTGACCTTCAATCTGATATGAATAAAAAATCTTGCTGTATCAGGCCATAAAATGCTGGGGCATGTTTAAACAAAAGTCGTACCTTTATACAACACTACATTGCACCATCAGATTTGTTTTATCTTCTACATTATTTCCTCTGCAGTGTTCTGAGTGTGGTTGTAAGTGAACCTTAAAATCCTTGTGTGCTCTGATCTTCACTTTTACAAATATTGTCTTTAGTTAATTGACAATGTATTTGAGGCAGTAACAGTCTTCTATTCTGTTTTGACGCCTTACACCACTGAATCCTGCTTTGTAATCGGGCTTGTAGAAGCTGCCACACTATTAATAATAAGAAATAATTTTACAGGAAGAAAACTACTTTGAATGTGAAGTAAATTCTTACTGTTGTGGATGATCTATCATCTGAATACTTATGTTTATTTCGGTGCTCTTTAGATCTTGATTTTGTACTGATCTTTGTTACTGTTTTTTAAAAATTGAAATAGATATCTGGTTGGTTGTTTAAAAGCAACACACCAGCAATTGCAAAGTATAAGGTGGTATTTTAAAGCTTAGTGTGAAATATACATGAACAAAGGATTGAAGAACTATGAAGATTGTCATAAGTAGCATTAACTCATTTATACTACACATTTTTTCATATAGGCCTGTGATAAGAGATGCTTCCCCCCACTTAGAGGTGAAGAAGTAGGTCTTTTTAGACAGGTCACTGAGATACCATACAGGCTTGCCTGAACTGTTGCAGAATAAGCTGGCATGTTTCCATGGTGAGATGGTGCTATGCCATCTGAACAGCCTCTCCCTGTCTTCCTTGTAGGCCCCCTTTGAGGTACTGGAAGACCGCTATCAGGTCTCATCTGCCATACAGCATTTCCCTTTGGTTTAACCAGGGCCTGATAGCACTGAGATGTAGTGTTTGAGAAATCAAACTCATAGGGACATGTGTTCGAAAATCATGGCCCACTCTGGATCATAAGAAACTCAAATATCATTTGTACTTTTGGAAGCCTTTGTAGAATATAAATGAAAATATGAAACTTGAGAGTGGGTCAGACAGCCAGCATATGATCAACAATTATTCCTGTTGGTATTTGTCTTCACTGCAACCGACTACTGTGGTAAGCATTCAAGAATGATTATTCATGATGGTGAGCTTGTTGGGAAAGTGGAACTTTATTTATTTCACTAAAATATCAAGCAAATCTGAAGATTTTATTATATGAGACTTACAGGCATTATATTTTCAATCCATTTTCTAAATGTTTCCAAAAAGTTATTTTTCATTTGAATAATGAACCAATTGGAAACTAAAGATGAAAGTTAAGCACTGGCTCAATAAGTAACTCTATTTTGGGATAAAATCTTTGTAAGTAATTAATTGTGTTCTTGCAATTTTAATCTGATCAAAAACTATTTATCTGGTGCCAAGACCTATATGATAATTTGCGTATCCTATATGCATATCAGCACTCAAATGCCCTTTCCTTTGAGTTGATATAACCAGAGATGACCCATTTCCATATCAAGTAGAATAACCAGGATTTTCCTGTTGTCAAGAATGATAGATGGACCAAGTAGCCCAGGATGAGCTGATGCTTAGGAGTTTTTCCCTTGTAGATTCCTGAGAGTCTGCTCATCCAAAAGAAGAAAACTCCCCTTGCTTCCAGTGAGGTGCTTAAGAACCCCTAAAATCCAAAAGGAGCAAAATGAGCATCTGTTAATGAAAATCAGTAGGCTTCCTGTTCACTTCCCAGGGTTGCTTCTGGAAGTTCATTAATGGTTGTGATGGAATGAGTCACCTTATCAACTGTTACATGTCATCCATCATGGAAGTCTTCTCTGAATTGAATCACCTGTGTTCAGTCCTGGCTGGAGTTGAACTAATGCAAACCCCTAATTTAAACCTCAACCAAACCAACTGTTTATCCCAATTTCAACTAGGGAAGAAATGTCATCATTTTAAATATTGGCTCTGCTAATTGACTTTGAATTATCTGTTCCCTTGCAGTAAGGTGTTTCCTACCCCATCTGTATCAGAACTGGCAATACTTCTTTCAATCTCTGTCAGCCTCAGGAAGACAGTTTGAGGGCTTAGTTTCAGCTTTACTACCACTAACTCTAACCACACAGAACTCCAAATTCAGGTCCTTGATTTTTTGTTCCCTGAAGTTGATCTTGATCTTTGAGGAAAGTGACACGTCAGGTGGATCTTCTTTATGTGACTTCTACAGGATCATTTTTGTTTGGACTTTTTTTAGTGTACACTGAGACCCTGCTAGCAGGGTATACACAACTTGAGGGTAGATAATACTAAGGAGCAGTTGATTCCTGGGACAAACGGGATTTATTTTTCTTCATCTGCTGGAGCCAAATCTGGTGTAGTCTTAGACCCGGGAGGTGTCTCCCATCTCAGACTGATAGCTGTGGCTGCTACTGTTCCTTTTTGCAAGTCCAGTCAAACCCCAGGCTGAGTACTTATTACAAAAATGCAGATACACACACAACAGTAATGTTATCAGCCACACAGACAGCACAGAGAGCAGTGTCTTCACTGTTTGTCACCCACGTACACACAACAGCATTCCTATAAATATGAACACAGATAGCCCAATCTTTCTCTTCCTTTCCAGTGGATCAAGATTGAAGTTTGCTGATGAAAACATACAGGTACACAACTCCTATGGCTTGCAGTGCTCTGTCTCCCCAGGATCATGCAGAAATTTGGTACAATAGGATTTAATAAAAAGACTGGATAGCATGCAGTTGTGGGGTGCAGGGCACAGTCTGACAAGCAGCTTGCTTGCATACAAGTGGCTCCTTTTATTCTACCTTCTCTTTATTTTTTCCCATGTTTGTTTTTCCTCCATCCACCTTGATCCACTCCCTTTATCTGCCCTTCATATCCCAAAGAAACAACTTGCTCTTAGTTGCTTTTTCCCATTAGTCCAAATTTTGCTACTTCTGTACCCGCTGACATTTTATTTCTTCTACCATTACATAGGTCACCTTGGCTTTACGTGATACAGTTGCTATAGTTACTTAGGTGCTGCTGGCCTTGCAAATTCCCACTCCCCCAAAAGTCCCTACTCCCCTATTCCCTTCGAGTATCTGTGATTTTAGTCATGGAGTTACTGTGTCCCCCTTAACCACCCGTGAAGTCCAGCCATTGCTCACAGTGCTATCTGTAACTATTATCAGCTTCTTACTCCGTTATTTGTCATGTTCAGAGTTTCTCTTGAAATGTCGAGTTTCTCATGGTCTGTTTGGTTACCTAAACTTCAGGCCAGGTCCTAGTAGTTTGTCTGCACACCTTAACAAACATTTGTTGACTAATGCTCACAGAAGAAAGGTATGACTAACGTGCTACAAGGCTCTACTTCTGGAAAGATTCTACTGGCCAGGTGGTCATCAAACTGGTGTGGGAATTGTCACCTTCCAGTGTTCCTTGATGCTAACTGATCCTTTGTGTTGCTGGGTTGCTGTCTTCTGACTTTCCACCAGTGTTTTATACCTCCTGTCAGCATTTTTCTCAGATCCATCGGAAAGGTAATGCTGGCTTAATAGCAATAAAGCATTCTCTCTTAATCTTTCTCTCTCTCTCTCTAATTTTGATTTAGTTTTAGCTTGCTTACAGCCCCCTTCCCAAGGTTTTTATGAAGGTAAGCCAAGATCATGATACAGCTGGGCATCATGAAACTGGACTCTGGGTCATGAAATCTTCTCTTGTCAGTTATGTAGATATTTTTGGAGATGTAGATGATGTCTTTGTACTGAAATCAAAAGGTAGTAGGAAAGAGAATACCAAGCAGAAGTGTATTTCACCTATTCCTATTGTGCTCTGAGGGCACAGAAATATCCTCGTTTAGAAGTGACTAAAATGCTGATACAGAAATCTTTGAATACAAGTATCTGCAATTCAACAGAACATTTTAGCTGCAGAATGTTGTTTTCTTTCTTCTATCAGACTCCTCCTAATAGTCTTTGGACAAAGTTCACAGCTGCTCTAAGTTTGGTGACTGTAGTATCCTCTTTTAGAGATGTATATTACTCTTGAAAATTTCCTGTACTAGAATGAAAAGTACCAGCAATAATGAATGAGAAATTCTGCTGAAAAAATACTTCTTACCCTCAGCAGGCTTCATCCTTCTCTCAAGATCACTGATGTAACACCTTGACTCAGTAATGTTTCTTCTGATGCCACCGTTATATAAAGTAAATCAGCTCACAAGCAGTGCTCATGTATGTAAACTCTTTGAGAGGGTGATCAGTTGGTAGGAGAAAGTGGGATAAATTAATCTTCTGAGCCTGGTCAGGTACCCAATACTTTGGGTATCACACATACTACAAGCATATTTGCACGGATATAACACAATGCTCCTAGTTGTTTGGAATGGGCATATGTTACAGGCTGTAAGTAGCAGTGGGCTGCAGTTGTGACCTGCGTGGGGGAGATCATGAAGTACTGTGTGCCAGTCAAAACTGGTTCCAGCCTGGCCAGATGCAAGTGAAGCAACAGCAGAAAAAAACCATCACACTATAACCTTATGTAGGGAAGAGTGCAGCAACTCCGCATATAACGTGCCTCTGTTAAGAAAAAAAGGAGGGTAATTGGTGTAGGCAATTCCCTTCTGAGAGGAACAGAGGGCCCAATATGCTGACCGGACCCATCCCATAGGGAAGTCTTCTGCCTCTCTGAGGTCCGGAGTAGAGACATTACTAGGAAACTCCCTGGTATGGTAACTACCATTACTAGGAAACTCCCTCTGATTATTACCCACTATTGGTTGTGCAGGTTGTCAGTGATGAGATTGCGGAGAGAAGCCCAAGAGCAATCAAAAGGGACTTCAGCGCACTGGGGCGATTGGTTGAAGGATCAGGAATGCAGGTTGTGTTTTCCTCAATCCTGTCTGTGGCAGGAAAGAATACTGAAAGGAACAGGAAAACTCACCTGATTAACATGTGACTCAGGGGCTGGTGCCATGGTTGGAATTTTGGGTTTTTTGATCATGGGAAGGTTTACATAGCACCGTGCCTGCTGGCAACAGATGGAGTTTGGCTATCTCAAAGAGGGAAAAAAGATTCTTGCTCATGAGTTGGTGGGGCTCATCGAGAGGACTTTAATCTAGATTCGAAGGGGAAAGGGGATATAGCCAGGCTCACTAGAGATGAGCCTAGGGTTGACGTGACAGTGTTGAAGGTGAAATCAATAGCCCCACTCAAGTGCATCTACACCAATGCATGCAATATGGGCAACAAACAGGAGGAGCTGGAAGCCATTGTGTAGCATCCATGGCTGATGATAGTCGCCATCACAGAAACATTATGGGATGACTTTCATGACTGTAGTGCTGCAATAGCTAGCTATAAGCTCTTCAGAAGAAATAGGCAAGGAAGAAGAGGATGTGGAGTGGATCTGTGTGTTAGGGAGTGTTTTGATTGTATAGAGCTCAACGATTGTGATAAGTTCAAGTGCTTATGGGTAAGGATGAGGGGGAAGACCAACAAGCAGATATCCTGCTGGGAGTCTGTTATAGACCATGCAACCAGGATGAAGAGGCAGATGAAACATTCCGCAAGTGACTAGTAGAAGTCTCACAATTGCTAGCCCTTATTCTCCTGGGGATCTTCAACTTACTGGGTGTCTGCTGGAAATACAACACAGCAGAGAGGAAAAAGTCTAGCACATTCCCAGAGTGTGTGGAAGATAACTTCCTGACACAGCTGGTAAGTGAGCCTACAAGAGGAGGTGCCTCACTTGACCTGCTATTTACAAACTGGTGGGAGATGTGGTGGTCAGAGGCTGTCTTGGGTTTAGCAACCATGAAATGAGAGAGTTCTCAAGTCTTGGTGCAGTAAGGAGGGAGTGGTCAGCAAAACTGCTACCATGGACTTCCAAAGGGCAGACTTTGGTCTGTTCAGGATACTAGTTGAGAGAGTCCCTTGGGAGACAGACCTGAAGAGCAAAGGGGTCCAGGAAGGCTGGGCATTGTTCAAGAAGGAAATCTTAAAGGCAGAGGACCAGGCTATCCCCATGTGCCGTAGGACGAACTGGCAGGGGAAATGACCAGCCTGGTTGAACAGGGAGGTTTTTCTGGGACTCAGGTCAAAAAGGAGAGACTACTGCTCTTGGAAGAATGGGCAGGCAACTCAAGAAGCATACAGGGATGTCGTTAGGTCATGCAGAAAGAAAATCAGAAAGGCCCAGCTAGAACTCAATCTGGCACCTGTTATAAGAGATAATAAGAAATGTTTTTACAAATACATTAACAACAAAACGTGAGTCAAGGAGAATCTCCACACTTTATTGGGTGCCGGAAGGGGGACATTGTCACCAAGGATGAAGAAGAGGCTGAGGTACTTAATGCCTTCTTTGCCTCAGTCCTTAACAGTAAGACCAGTTATCCCCAGAGTATTCAGCCCCCTGAGCTGGAAGATGGGGACAGAGAGTGGAATGAACCTGCCATAATCCCCCAGGAAGCAGTTATCAACATGCTATGCTCAAGTCTATAGGGCTGGATGGGATCCACCCAAGAGTACTGAGGAAGCTGGCAGAGGAGCTTGTCAAGACACTCTCCATCATTTATCAGCAGTCCTGGTTAACAGGGGAGGTCCCAGATGACTGGAGGTTTGCCAATGTGACGCCCATCTACAGGAACGGTGGGAAGGGAACTACAGGCCTGTCAGGCTGACCTCCATACCGAGGAAGATTATGGAGTGGTTCATCTTGAGTGCACTCACCAGGCATGTGCAGGACAACTAGGGGATCAGGCCCAGCCAGCATGGGTTCATGAAGGGCAGGCCCTGCTTGACCAATCTGATCTCCTTCTATGACCAGGTGATCCACCTAGTGGATGATGAGAAGGCTGTGGATGTTATCTACCTGGGCTTTAGCAAAGCTTTTGATACCATCTCCCACAGCATTCTCTTAGAGAAGCTGGTGGCTCATGGCTTGGACAGGTGTACCCTGCAATGGTTTAAAAACTGTCTGGATGGCCAAGCCCAGGGAGTTGTGGTGAAATGAGTTAAATCCAGTTGGCAGTTGGTCACAGGCAGTGTTCCCCAGGGCTCAGTGCTGGGGCCAGTTCTCTTTAATATCTTTAGCAATGATCTGGATGAGGGGATTGAGTGTTCCCTCAGTAAGTTTACAGATGACACCAAATTGGGTGGGAGTGTCGATCTGCTCAAGGGTAGGAAGGGTCTACAGAGTGATCTGGAGAGGCTGGATCAATGGGCCGAGGTGAACTGTATGAGGTTCAACAAGGACAAATGCTGAGTCCTGCACTTCTGTCACAACAACCCCATGCAATGTTACAGGCTTAGTGACGAGTGGCTGGAAAGCTGCCTGGTGGAAAGGGACCTCGGGGTGCTGGTTGACAGCCAGCTGAACATAAGCCAGTAGTGTGCCCAGGTTGCCAAGAAGACCAACAGCATCCTGGCTTGCATCAGGAACAGTGTGGCCAGCAGGAGTAGGGAAGGGATCGTGCCCCTGTATTCGACACTGGTGAGGCCACGCCTAGAATACTGTGTTCAGTTTTGAGGCCCTCACTACAAGAAAGATATTGAGCTGCTGGAGTGTGTCTACAGAAGGGCAACAAAGCTGGTGAGGGAGTCTGTCTTATGATAGGCGGCTAGGGAACTAGGCGGCTAGGATTGTTTAGTCTGGAGGAAGCTGAGTGGAGACCTCATTGCTCTCTACAACTACCTGAAAGGAGGTTGTAGTGAGGCAGGTGTTGGTCTCCTCTCCCAAGTAACTATCAATAGGACAAGTGGAAAAGGCCTGAAGTTGTGGCAGGGGAGGTTTAGATTGGATATTAGAAAAAATTTCTTTACTGAAAGACTGGTCAAGCATTGGAACAGGCTGCCCAGGGAAGTGGTGGAGTGTCCATCCCTGGAGCTGTTCAAAAAATCTGTAGATCATAGAATCACAGAATGGTTAGAGGTGGAAGGGTCATCTAGTCCTGCAAGAAGCAGGGACATCCCTGACTAGATCAGGTTGCTCAGAGCCTCATCCAACCTGGCCTTGAATGTTTCCAGGGATGGGGCATCCACCACCTCTCTGGGAAACCTGTTCCAGTGCTCTACAACTCTCATTGTAAAAAATTTTTTTCTAATATCTAATCTAAACCTACCTCCTTCTAATTTAAACCCATTACCCCTTGTCCTATCACAACAGGCTCTACTGAACAGCCTCTCCCCATCTTTCCTGTAGCCCCCCTTGAGGTATTGGAAGACCGCTATCAGGTTTCCCAGGAGCCTCCTCTTCTCCAGGCTGAACAGCCCCAACTCTCTCAGCCTGTCCTCACAGGAGACGTGCTCCAGCCCTCTCATCATCTTTGTGGCCCTCCTCTGGACCCTCTCCAACTGGTCCATGTCCTAAGTCTTATGTTGGGTACTCCAGAACTGGACACAGTACTCCAGGTGGGGTCTCACGAAGGCAGAGTAGAGGGGGAGAATCACCTCCCTCGACCTGCTGGCCACGCTCCTCTTGATGCAGCCCAGGATGCGGTTGGCCTTCTGAGCCGCAAGGGCGCATTGCCCACTCATGTTGAGCCTCTCGTCCACCAGCACTCCCAAGTCTTTCTCCTCAGGGCTGCTCTCAATCCATTCTCCGCCCAGTCTGTATTTGTGCCTGGGATTGCCCTGACCCAGGTGCAGGACCTTGCACTTGGCCTGGTTGAACTTCATGAGGTTGGCATGGCCCACCTCTCCAGCCTGTCCAGGTCCCTCTGTATGGAATCCCTCCCTTCCAGCGTGTCGACGGCACCACACAGCTTGGTGTCATCAGCGAACTTGCTGAGGGTGCACTCTGTCCCACTGTCCATATCGCCGACAAAGATGTTGAACAGGGCCGGGCCCAACACGGACCCCTGTGGGACGCCACTGGTGACCGGTCTCCACTTGGACATCGAGCCGTTGACCACCACTCTCTGAGTGCAGCCATCCTGCCAACTCCTTATCCACCGAGTGGTCCATCCATCGAACCCATGCCTCTCTAGTTTAGAGAGAAGGATGTTGTGTGGGACAGTGTCAAATGCCTTGCACAAGTCCAGGTAGATGATATCCGTTGCCCGTCCCTTGTCCACTGATGCTGTTACGCCGTCATAGAAGGCCACCAAATTGGTCAGGCACGATCTGCCCTTGGTGAAGCCATGCTGGCTGTCACCAACCTCATTTCCTTTTACGACTGGGTGACCAGACTGGTAGATGAGGGAAAGGCTGTTGATGTGGTCTACCTGGACTTCAGCAAAGCCTTTGACATGGTCTCTCACAGTATTCTCCTAGGGAAACTGGCTGCCCGTGGACTGGGTAGGTATACCCTTCTTTGGATAAAGAACTGGCTAGGGAGCCGTGCCCAGCGGGTAGTAGTTAATGGAGTCAAGTCCAGCTGGCTGCCTGTTACAAGTGGTGTCCCCCAGGGGTCGGTACTTGGGCCCATCTTGTTCAATACCTTTATTGATGACCTAGACGAGGGGGTTGAGTGTACCCTCAGTAAGTTTGCAGATGACACCAAGTTGGGTGGTGGTGTTGATCTGCCTGAGGGTAGGGAGGCCCTTCAGAGGGATCTGGGTAGGCTGGATCGCTGGGCTGAGCTGAATGGGATGCGGTTCGTCAAGGCCAAGTGTCGGGTCCTGCACTTTGGCCACAATAACCCCAAGCAGCGCTATAGGCTCGGAGCTGAGTGGCTGGAGGACTGTGAAGAGAAAAGGGACCTGGGGGTGTTGATTGGGGTAATCATCCCCCTGTATTCGGCGCTGGTGAGGCCGCACCTCGAGTATTGTGTTCATGTTTGGGCCCCTCACTATAAGAAAGACATTGAAGCCCTGGAACGTGTCCAGAGAAGGGCAACAAAGCTGGTGAGGGGTCTGGAGCACAAGTTTTATGAGGAGCGGCTGAGAGAGTTGGGATTGTTTAGTCTGGAGAAGAGGAGGCTCAGGGGAGATCTCATTGCACTCTATAGCTTCCTGAAGGCAGGTTGTGATGAGCAGGGGTTTGGCCTCTTCTCCCAGGCAACAAGCAGGACCCGAGGAAATGGCCACAAGTTGTACCAGAGGAGGTTTAGGTTGGACCTGAGGAAAAACTTTTTCTCCCAAAGAGTGGTCAGGCACTGGAATGGCCTGCCCAGGGAGGTGGTGGAGTCACCGTCCCTGGCAGTGTTCAAGAGGCGGCTTGATGAGGAACTACAAGATATGGTTTAGTAGCTCTGGCAGCAATGGTAGTGGGCAGTGTTCAAGAGGCGGCTTGATGAGGAACTACAAGATATGGTTTAGTAGCTCTGGCAGCAATGGTAGTGGGAAGACGGTTGGACTAGATGATCTTATAGGTCCCATCCAACCATGTGATTCTATGATTCACCAACCACCTCCTTGCTCTCCATGTGCCTTAGCATGGTTTCCAGGAGAATCTGCTCCATGACCTTGCCAGGCACAGCGGTGAGGCTGACCGGCCTGTAGTTGCCCGCGTCTTTTTTACTCCCCTTTTTAAAAATGGGGGTTATGTTCCCTCTCTTCCAGTCATTGGGGACCTCACCAGACCGCCACGATTTCTCAAATATGATGGCCAGTGGCTTGGCAACTTCATCCGCCAGTTCCCTCAGGACGCGCAGATGGATCTCATCAGGCCCCATGGACTTGTGCTCCTTCAAGTTCCTTAGATGATCCCGAACCTGCTCTTCGAGCACCGTGGGCGGTTCTTCATCCTCACAGTCCCTGCCTGGGCCTTCCACAGCTTGGGTGGTGGGATAAGAGCCATTGACAGTGAAGACTGAGACAAAAAAGTCATTGAGTACCTCAGCCTTCTCCACATCCCGGGTAACCATGACACCCGTTACCTTCCGGAGGGGGCCTACATTCTCCCTGGATTTTCTTTTGTCCCCTACATACCTGTAAAAGCTTTTCTTGTTACTTTTTATATCCCTGGCCAGATTCGATTCCATCAGGGCTTTAGCCTTCCTCACCCGATCCCT
>WHYT01016024.1:230509-259182 GCA_009806455.1 Tetrax tetrax
TGTGAAAGGCTAGGATGCAATCAAGGGTTGCATAGAGAAGGGAGGCGCTACTGTGAGGGGACTAAGGTGGGAACTAATTATATCTTTCAGTATCTAATAGGGAGTTACAGTGAAAACGGAGCCAGGCTCTTCTCAGCAAATAGTAAAAGAACAAGAGCCAACAGTCCCAAGTTATAACAAGTATATAACAATATAAGTTCCAGCTGAACATAAAATGTTGCCTTGTGAGATAAGCACAGCACTGGAATAGATGCCCAGAGAACCTGGGGAATCTGTGTTCTCGGAAATGTTCCGGACTTATCTGGACAAGGCTTAGAGCAACATGAGTTACCTCTGAAGTTAGCCCTACTCTGAGAAGGTGGTTAGACTAAAGACTTCCAGAAGTCTTTTCTGTTACAGATTATTCTAAGATTCTGTGAGGTTCTATAGCAAAATAACTCCAGCTACTCTGTTTTTCTGTCCCCTTTGCATTTTGAATACCTTCTTTTTTTCCCCCCTCACCCATCCTCTCCATATATAGTGGGAGTTACTGCCTGTGGCTGAAGTAATCTACTCTTAACTTAGCTGAGAAAGGAGTTCTGAGCCCCTGACTCCACATGAACAAGGGAACTGACAGACTGAAAAGAGGTAGGTCACTCTAGTGCCTTCCTGCTCCACCCTCCTCACTCCACTCTTTGCTGCTCCTGCCTGCAAAAGAAAAGCATGCTCGCCAATGAAAGCAGGCCTCTAAAAGCTAATTTCCTGTTTCTGTAACACTCGTGGGGCTTTGTAGTTAGAAAGTAATTATAACACATGTTGTTTTGTCTGTTATACCAGTGACACTGGGACATGTTAAATAAATCTTTCTTTCTTAAGTGTTATTTACATTTTAAAAAAAAAATGGCTTGCATGTATTCTGATCACAGAAAAAGTTACATCTACCAGTACGCACAGTACTTGAAATTACTGATTATACAACACAGACAGATTGTCTTCTATTACACTGAGTTCAATCCATATGAATTGGGCCACTTAGAATGTTATCAACAAGATGTTGAATATATATATGTATTTTTAAATGTAAGTAGCATGTGTGGGATATATTTTACAGATAAAAGAGAGTGACTGTTAGATTACCTTCTTAAAGCGGGGATTTATTCTTCATCATATACATAGGCAAGAACTTAATGTGTATCCTTTATAAAATTACCTTTTAAGTGAAGGAAGTTTCTTCTGATTATTTACAATAAAATCTGTATGTGGTAATTAACAAATTATCCCTGAAAGAAATTATCCTTCTTCAAACCAGGTCTGTAGTAAAAACATGCTCTCAGATAATATTCTTGTCTATTTTCTGGACTATTTCAACCCCTATTAAAAGTCTAAGACAGTGTAAAAAGGTTCTAAAACTCCTAATTCTGCACATAGGAAAGTGCTCAGAACAAGCCCTGCAAAAATCAAACCTAATCAAAGCAAACCTGTGAAATTTCATACATCTGGCAGGGGCTACTTGGTGCTGGGAACAAGATGCACGTGAGAAGAGTCATACGATACTGCTCTGTAGAGAACCTTGGGAACAAAAGTGGCCCTCAACATTAGGGACTATTTGCCCAATCCCACAAGCACTGCAAGTGTGGATTGCACACTACGCCTTTTAGAGGCACGCTCAATATCTAGCTTTTTTGGATGCTCCTTTTTGGAGGAAGCGACAGGACAATCCCGGAGAAGAGTTTCAATACTTCTGCCTTAAGATTAGAGTCAAGGCAGAAGCTACCTCCTTTCTCTTTCCTGTAGTGCTGTATATGTTACTTATCAGGGACAGTCTTTTCTGAAAACACTGTATTTTGGTTTCTTTCTCACGCTCTGTTCTCAGCTCATGATTTTCTTTTCCTGTCAGTGGGAAGGAGAATAAAAGCTTTCAACATATGTCTCTTTCAGTATGTTAATGCAAAGCTTTGAAGGTCAGTCGCTTGGGTTCGACCCTGGCATCCATGATAGCCTTTAAAAGATGAGGCTCAGACTCTGTGGTAGTTACCCAGACTTGTTGGATTCCTGAGGAAAGCCTATTAGCCGATTGCAGCTGGCCTGCAAGCTCTTTGCATATCTATTTCACTAATGCTGACCTAACAGATCCTGTGTATGCTGAACTCATTGATGCTTTCAAAACCTTAGTGGTCAGTAACACCTGTAATGGCCTTGGAAGCCTGAATTTTGCTTTTGAACACTGTGGCTTGAAGATACTCAGCACTGCAGTAGGCACTCTCAGTTCTTTATCTGATGGAGAAATCTGATATGCACTTGCTTCGAAGAAAAGCACAAGCCATTTTCCCAGGGCTGAATGTGACTGAAGTCTGGTTATCACCCCTGAACTGTGCAATTAACAACATTGTCAAGGACTTACTCTTCCAGCACTGAAGCAAGTGGGCACTTGTAGTAAGAAGGCAAGGTGGCCACTGTTGGGGACCTACATTTCACTGTCATTAGGTGAAAGATGAGGCAGAAAGAGCAGTACACAGTAGGGCTTATAATAACTCTCAAACTGGTTAATGAGCTGTTCTGATCAAATTTTCTTGCTGCTTCTGGTTCAATGCTTACTGTCTGGCAAAAATGGCACATTTTCAGTAAAGGTAGGCAGAGCCTTGTGAATTTTCTGGGGTTTTTTTTTGTGATTTGTCTTTCCTTTTTTTTTTTAAACAAGATGTTGGGTTTTTTCCCCCTTCTTTATTATTCTTTTATTATAAAATATATTAAAGATTCATGCAGTGGGCAAGAGAAGTGGATGGTTTGAAGTGCTGTCAAACAAAGCAAGAGTTTTCCTCTTTCAGTTATAGTCAGTTCAGTGATTACTGGCAAAGGAGAAGATGAAAACATTGCTTCAGTATCTTTATATAAATGGAGGGGGCTGAGAAAAAATCTGGTAGAATTCCTTACCTTAAAGTCCTAGAATCACAGAAGTGGTAGCAGAAAGGGACTTCTAGAGGTTTTTCTGGTCCAAGCCATTACTGAGTAGCTGATCTAGCTATGAAAATTACAGCAGTATATGACAGATAAAAACGTAGTCATTTTGTGAGGAAAGTTGTTCATCCTCATTCCAAGAAAATAAAAGAAAAGTGCTTTAAAACAACAGTGATGAACTACGCTGCAAACAGTAACTTTTACTGATGAATTACAGTTTAATTTCATTCCACATAGATACCATGTGACACAATCCCTAGACCATAAATCTTTAGACCATAAGAAAATGGAGGCACTGTACAGTTTGTGTGAAGGGAAAAACAATAGAAATAGGTTTCTAAAAAGTGAAAAGTTGACAAATACTGGCAAAATACATCTTCAAGTATGCTTTATTTGCAGATGATTAAAAAGATTTTAGGCAAAAAACCTACTCAATCTCTTCCAATACATGTTGGAACATGATTTAATGCCTAATGCTAGACAGACTGGAAAATGGGAGGACAGAACTGATAATGAAGCTTTTGATGAATTACATGTGATTAAATGATCAACATTCATACAGTAAAAAGACTTGATACATATGTATGAAGAATTATAAACAGGAGATATTTTAACTATAAGCAGGAGATATTGTAAGAAGAATAAGGGATTTAAGGGGATGGGGAAGCTACAGACATCTTAGTAATACCAGAAGCCATAGACATTTTTTTTAAAGACATGAGCTTGTTCCTGCAAATCACTACACTCTTGAGAATAGTACTTGCAATTTAAAACTTATCTAAAACATCACCAAAAGGAAACACTAATTCCTATTTTTTAAAAAATTATTTTCTATTAAGAATCTGCAAAGAACCGAAACATGACATGGCTAAGAAACATGAATTACCCACCATTTCAGAGACTTCGCATTCATTACATTTAAATACTAGGTGTCTGATTTCAGAAGGTCTCATGCAAAATCCAGATACAAAAACTCACCACAGAATATTTTCAAGGATAAAAAGCTAATGTTTTTTAAAGCTCTGACAGACATTCAGTTGTGAAGGTGAATTTTAAAACACTTTTCCAGAGGACATTCAAAAAGATGTTTGTTGAACTTTCTGTAAATGCCCAGTTCTTATCTATACTTTGCATGGACTATTTACCAAAGCTATAACTTTGGACAATTAATGGAATATATCACTGTCTAGAGTAGTGCAATCATTATCTTTCCATAACTGCATAATGAGAATGAAATAATAATAAAACAAATTCCTATTATGAAATGACTTTTTTTTTTCTCATGTACAATATATATATTAATTTATATTGAATATAAGTCCAGTAATACTATCACAGTAATGTGCTGTAGTGGTCCTCCATAGTGAGAAAACTGCCGTAATCATCTTTAACATGCAAAGCTTGGAAGAACCAGAAATTCACAGTAAGTAGTACAATTTGTATATGCATCTTCTGCCATCCTAAAGTTAACCAGAACACTCAAGACTGTTGCTTATTTTTCCTATATGTTTAACAAAAGCTACAGTTCTGTATACTGTACAGTGGGATCCCAGCCCCCCTGTACTATCTTCAAGAAGGATCAGCTTACCACTTCCCATCAAAGTAAACATTCTAGTATTTAATATCATAATCTTGTGAACAGTTGTTCCTAGCTTGAAGTTCACCAGTTCAGAACTTGATCAAATTCTCCTTTTCATCTCTCTGAAAGGTTTCTTGCTAGCGCATTTTGTAGTCATTAGATACTGACATTTCACATAGCTGTCCTTTAAAATCCAAGTCTACTGTGAAATCCAGGTCACGCTGTAAAAACATTTAAATGTAACATGTAAGAAAGAACCTAAGTTTAGTGTATGAATTCACTTATCATTGTTTGGGTTAAAAAGACCTGTCAATTCAAGAGATACTTACTGTGGTTTCTAACTTCTTTTGTTTTTAAATATTGCTAACACTGAAAGAGCACGAAATAGGATGTATAATAGCATTCACCATACAATCTATGTCTGGGGCATATTTGGGTTTTCTTTGTAAGACTGATTTAGTGTCCTGGTTACAACTAGGAAGCTTCTGAAATGCTGTGCTATCATATGTATTCTGTAACATTTTTTAAAGGGTATCCTCCATTGAGATGCTCTTAATCTAGGGTAAAGGGCTTTCACACTAGCAGTTATTCCAGAATAGATATTCTCCTTACAAATTAAAAGAAGCACCGAATAACTGACATACTTGGCGAGGGATTCAGCCCATAGCAGAGAAATTGAGGAAGTTTTCACCAAGTCATGATAGTGTGATATCCATCATGCTTATTTAGTCTTAAATAAGATATGTGCACTTTCTGTGGAAAGCCACAATTTTTAAACAACCATATTACTTGATTAGTGAGTTCAAGTACATTTGATCAGTGAGTTCATACAGATGATCAGTTGAAATCTATTACTCAATTTCTTAAAAGAGAGTTCTTGGACACTGAGTGGGAAATCTGGTTATAGATATCAAACTGAAGTTCTTACTCTGTGTTGGCAGAAGTGATCTTACCACTGATTTTAGTGACAGTATAAAGAGACCCTTGCCTGCTTGTGTCACAAAATGTGAGCCAAGCCGATTGCAGAGGGCAGCTGACTTTGAATAATTTGAAATGGAATAATTTCTTCCTTCACATGCTATCTTGTTTGCAGGCTGAGTTCTGTAATATAAGCACTGCATTATCATTGCTGTCACCAGCTTTGGTGACAGCTTTTTGTGACTAGAGCTCTTACTAATAAACATGAATTTAGAGCTGCTCTAAACATGCTTATTGTTTTACCTATATGCATTTTATATGCTGTTGATTATAGTTTGTGATCAATAGAGTTGGAATTAGAATCAGTGATGCTGACTCACCACATTTTTTGCATTTGGTTTCATGGATATAGTCCCATAGATTTCTTCTCCTCGTCTCACAGTTAAATAGTCCTCTAAGTAGAAGACAGTTTGTTTCCAGTGAGTATAGGGTGCATCAGGTGCTAAAAAATATATATGAGTATTATTTATAGAAATTTCATCTTTGTCTTACAAATCAAATTAAGTCTTGAGAACAATTGAAAAAAAGCCTTTATTCTCATAGAATGCTTATATACTATATTAGCATTATATACTATATTAGCAAACATACTTTACAAAATAGAATCATAGAATTGTTAGGGTTGGAAGAGACCTTTAAAGGTCATGTAGTCCAACCCCCCTGCAAGAAGCAAGGACATCTTCCACTAGATCAGGTTGCTCAGAGCCTCATCCAACCTGGCCTTGCATGTTTCCAGAGATGGGGCATCAACCACCTCTCTGGGAAACCTGTTCCAGTTTTCTACCACCCTCAGCGTAAAAAAATTTCTTCTTAATATCTAATCTAAATCTACCTCCCTCTATTTTAAACCCATTACCCCTAGTCCTATCACAACAGGCCCCACTGAACAGTTTCTCCCCATCTTTCTTGTAGGCCCCCTTGAGGTATTGGAAGACCACTATCAGGTCTCCCCGGAGCCTCCTCTTCTCCAGGCTGAACAGCCCCAACTCTCTCAGCCTGTCCTCATAGGAGAGGTGCTCCAGCCCTCTCATCATCTTTGTGGCCCTCCTCTGGACCCTCTCCAACTGGTCCATGTCCTTCTGATGTTGGGGGCTCCAGAGCTGGACGCAGTACTCCAGGTGGGGTCTCACCAGGGCAGAGTAGAGGGGGAGAATCACCTCCCTCGATCTGCTGGCCACGCTCCTCTTGATGCAGCCCAGGATGCGGTTGGCCTTCTGAGCCACAAGGGCGCATTGCCCACTCATGTTGAGCCTCTCATCCACCAGCACTCCCAAGTCTTTCTCCTCAGGGCTGCTCTCAATCCATTCTCCGCCCAGCCTGTATTTGTGCCTGGGATTGCCACGACCCAGATACAGGACCTTGCACTTGGCCTGGTTGAACTTCATGAGGTTGGCACGGGCCCACCTCTCCATCCAGCTCCTTCTGGATGGCATCCCTCCCCTCTAGCTTGTTGACAGCACCACACAGCTTGGTGTCATCAGCGAACTTGCTGAGACTGCACTCTATCCCAATGTCCATGTTGAACACAGCTGGACGCAGTATGGACCCCTGAGGAACGCATATGGACCCCTGAGGAATGCGAAACAATTCTATTGACTGTCAGTGTGTTGTCTACTGATTTTTACTGGAATATGGCAGATGTGAATCATACCCAGCAAGAAAGATTTCACAAAGGTGTTTACTGGGCAGGATAGGCACTTTTTTAATGCCTTCCTTTCAACCCACGTACATTCAAATTGGGGAAATCTTTATCACTAAGTGCTTTGAAAGTCAGAATTCTAAAGTAGTTCATAAAACAATTACACAAAACTATGGAAAAAAGGTTCATAAGAAACTGTTAACCACAATGACACAGATGAAACCTTTGACTCATGATCCTGGAACAGCAGATTTTATAGTTTCCAGGAAGATACAGCTGGAGAAAGGGCATTTGCACCTTGACCTGGTTTTGGACTTTTTAAAGGCTTATGCTATGGGCAATTGCCAGAGATACTGGTCTCAGTTAATTTCTAGTCTTGCTTAGCAGAATCACTTTAATGACCTTCTGCTACTTCAGGTTTTTATTTTACTTATTTGGTTTTATTTCTGATTTAATTCAAACCTTTGAGCAGTGTCTAACAAACCTGCATTGATTACTTCCCGTTCCTAGCATTCTTGCAGTTAAGGGCATCTAGGAACATAAGAATAGCTGTACAAGTTCAGAGACTTCCTGATCTGACAAGACACACTGATGAAGTTATTTTTCTTCCATTTGTTTCCCCAATCGCTTTTTTGATGCAGACATGGGCCCACTGTACTGAATCATACTAATAATATCTTAATACTGTTTAATAAAACCATGATTTCATTTCATCTCAACATCAATGTTTAAAAAAAAAAAAGTGTTTAGAAATTGTTTGTGACTGAGGAAATAATGAAGCTTTTTTAAAAAAACAACTGTCAGGACAGAAATTTTTAACAGTTCTTTTTTTTCACCCCAGAACTCTAGAATCAGAAGACTGATATAAACAATCTTTTGTCAGAAATTGTGTTGGCAAACTGATATCTTCCAAAGGAAGTGTATTTTACCAGATAATTCTTGGCTATGTGTCTAGACTGTTTTAATGACTGTTAATCTCAATTGCTAAAAGGAGACATCTTTTTGCAAGAATTCAGATCCAGAATCTGTTTTCCATTTGGACATATCTCTGTAAGATTTCTAACTGAAAACATGTTAGACCAAAACTAAACTGAACTTACATTTTAAATCATAACTGTTATCTTGTACATACACATGTATATATGCACATGCCCTTACGTAGAGCTATCTTCCTTAGAAAAGCTTGATACAGCTGGAAACTTGTGCCCCATGAACAGAGAGCGTGTATAGAATGTAGGCACAGGTCTTCAAATCCACTCTAAATCACACGGTTATTTGCTTCATAATTTAAAAAAATGACATATCAACGAAGTGGCAGTTCCTCATGTCCTACAAACTTGGATATGTTACGGAAATCAGTAGAGCTTTGCCAACAGACACTAGCTGAGAATCCAGACCAGTCTTGTAGACAGTGGGGTCTATTTCTTCAGTTACAGAAGGCCAAATGACCTTTTTATGGACTAACTTATTCCACACCTACCTTATCATGATGTGCTGAATAGAGGCAGAGAACCACTTCCCTCAACCTCCTATCTATACTCAGGCTAATACAGGTCACAATGATTGGCCAGATTTGCTCCAAAGGCATACTTCTGACTCATGTTCAGTTTGTTGCTCACCACAATCCAAAAGTCTTTTCCAACAAAGCTGATTTCTATCCAGTGGCCCCAAGCAGTAGCATGGAGTTATTTGGTCTCAGCTGCAGGACTTTGCATTTGGCTTTGCTGAACTTTATAAAGTTCTCATGAGACAATTTTGAACCTGTGTAGGTCTCTCTAAGTAGCAGCCCTTTCTCTCCAGCCTGTGCTCCTCCCAGTTTGGGATCATCAACAAATTTGCTGAGACTGCACGCTACCGTCCAGGTCATTAATAAAGATGTCGAACAATATTGACCTTGCTGTTGGTCACTTGTGGAATGCTACTAATAACTAGTCTCTGATTTGGGGCCATGTGTCAATCAGCCCAGCCTCTGGTTTGAGGCCGGGCTGATTGACAAATTTTGAGCCAATTTTTCACCCATGTTATTGTTTACTTATCCAGTCTGTATCTCATCAGTATAGCTCTAAGGATGCTATGCAAGGTTGTACAAAAGGCCTTGATGAAGTTTATTTATACAACAGTTACTGATCTTCCCTCATCGACACAGCTAGTTGTCTAGAAGGCAATCAGGTTGGTTAGGTATAATTGGCTTTGGTAAATCCGTGCTAGCTGTTCTCAATCACCTTCTTGTCCTTTATATAGCTAGAAATAGTTTCTAGGTGTATTTGTGCCATAACCAGGGAACTGAGGTGAGGTTGACTGGCCTGTAGTTCCACAGATCCTGCTTGCTCTGCTTCTTGAAGATGGGTGTGATAGCTGCCTTTTTCTAACAATCAAAAACCTTCCCCCACCACCATGACCTTTTAAAGACGTTAGACAGTAGCCTTACAATGGCATTGACAGCACTCTCAGCATGCCTGGATGCTTCCTGTCAGTCTATGGACTTGTTTAAGGTTCTGTAGTCCTGATGGCATACATGAAGGCACAACTCACGCACTATCAGTTTCATGGTATAAAAAAACCCTACTTCTCCAAAGGCTGCAAGGCACTTCTACCATTATTTTAGGTACTTTGAATAACAATTAGAACGATAGTATCATTAAGGGTGGAAAAGACTTCTAAGATCATCAAGTCCAACTGTCAACCCAACACCACCATGCCTACTAAACCATGTCCCTAAGTGCCACATCTACACATTTTCCAAACACCTCCAGGGACGGTGATTCCACCAGTTTCTTTGGCAGCCTGTTCCAGTGCTTGACCACTCTTTCAGTAAAGAAATTTTTCCTAATATTCAATCTAAACTTCCCCTGATGCAACTTGAGGCCATTTCCTCTCATCCTATTGATAGTTACTTGCTGCAGACAAGCAACTCCTTGCAATAATATAATAGGTCCCCTTCCTTGCCACTTTTGATGCCTGTTCACTGGGATGTCTAAGAGTCAAGCAAAGAATGCCAAGGTTTGAGGGCCAGATTTGCTGATGGGACACATGTGATGGTAAAACATTAATCAAATATCCTAATCTATTCAATGGATGTTTCTTAAAACGTGTATGTTCATATGCACATGTAAAACAGAAACATTCCATTATTCCTTTGCAGATGAAGCCATATTTCCAATTATACAAAAGACCTTTACTGTAGTTCTGGCAATATAAGTAGACCTCCTTTAGAATCATAGACTAGTAGGGTTGGAAGGGACCTTTAAAGGTCATCTAGTCCAAGCCCCCTTCAAGGAACAGGGACATGATCAGCAGGATGCTCAGAGCCTCATCCAACCTGGCCTTGAATGTTTCCAGGGATGGGGCATCCACCACCTCTCTGGGCAACCTGTTCCAGTGTTCTATAACCCTCATTGTAAAAAACGTTTTCCTAATGTCTGACCTGAATCTACCTCCCTCTATTTTAAAACCCCTCGTCCTATCACAACAGGCCCTACTGAACAGCCTCTCCCCATCTTTCTTGTAGGCCCCCTTGAGGTACTGGAAGACCGCTATCAGGTCTCCCCAGAGCCTCCTCTTCTCCAGGCTGAACAGCCCCAATGCTCTCAGCCTGTCCTCATAGAAGAGGTGCTTCAGCCCTCTGATCATCTTCATGGACCTCCTCTGGACTCTCTCCAACTGATCTTTACTAAGTACTTTACTAAGTATTTAGTACTTTACTAAGGCAGGTTTCAATTAACATCACAACACAGTAACTACAACCTTTGTTCAAAGCTATTTTTTACAGAAAACTGGAGGTTTGACTATATTACCTTTTGGAAAACATTATTGGGCTGCCTTCTGCTAAAAAAGTCAGCCTTTTGTAGGGAAAAACAAATGCCTAAAACCTGAAGTGTTTTCCACCTTAGATAATTTTGTTCAGCACAATTTCAGAAATATTAGCACTTCAGGATACCACTGCAGTGTCTCAGAGATTGTTCATGTCTCCCTAGCTACACTTTGTTTCCCAGCACATACTGATGCCTTTCATGGTGTGGGAAATACTAGAGTATAACACATTTACAGAATGACCAGGGAAACTGATTACTGAAAAACACATTAATATAAGTTACCAAATGACATAATCCATATGGTTATGCTTCCAGAATCAAATATAAATAAGTATTTTTACAAAGTACTTTGAGCTTTGAATCTCCTGTAAAGGGCTGAGAGCTCCTGTAAAGGGAGAAAAAAAAAGATATTTCTAATCATATTACATCAGGTTCCATTTACACCTGCTGAAGTTGTGTAATGGTGCTAACTGCAACCAGCACCAACGTAAGTTGTTGTTCTTCTCATTCAAGCAGTCATGAGGTTTTCAAATTTATTGCAACACTGGCCGATTTATTCACTCTGGTAAACAATGCCTTACAGGAATGGAGTTATTCTTTTAAATATCTGCTTACCAAATTAAGTTAGAGTTTCATGTTTGTGTTGTTAGAGCTCATTTACATAAGCAGTATGTGTGTGGTTATATCTTTAGAAAAAAACAATGGTTTTGTTCTAGACTCTGAGACAAGCAAGAGCTTATGTTGAATTTCTGATTTGGGGGAAACTAGCATGCAGAGCTGCTATCTCTCTCTGAGCCAAGTCCCTGTCTAATCTGAGAAACTTGACACAGTTAGATATGACTGGTGGTGGGCATATACTCCTGGGTCATAATTCCTGCTGACCTCTAAGCTTGGTAGCCACTGTGAAATCTTGCCTCTGTTTTTGCAGAATTCCTACAAGCTGTTGTCCTTTCCCTATCCTGCTCACCTCCCCCAAAGTTACAATAATTTTTATCACTGGAATTCAAACCTCATGGTACAGTAAACCTTTATGTACCATCTGACCAGTAGCACTGATATACTGAGAGCAACAGAAATTAAATGAAAAGAAATAGAGATTACCTGTAGAAAATCCCATCTTCTTGTGGCACTTCGTAAATTCAATATTAAAATAGGTGACCAAAGCATGAATGTAATCATTACGCTGAATTTGGAGGCAGAATGCAGAAGTAAATGCCAATTCTTCAGTCTTCACTGTATAAATATCTACTTCCTGTTTTGAGGAGAAAGAAAAAGCCATTCACATGCAGATAGCTGTGACGCTAAAGTAAATGTTAAGTGATGTACTTAAGCATTTATTTAATGATCAGCAACACAGACAACTGGTAGCCCTTTAACACTGTAAGAAATCAATGATACATTTGAATATATCAAATCATCAGCAAATGATCCACTTATCTGACTAAACTGACAGAATGTGATAAGAAAGGCCACTCACAGAAGAGTATATATCCTTGGGAATGGCAGGGAGGGGCTGCGGGAGCTGGAGGAAATCAAGGTAAAAAAGTGCTTTGACAAATATAGGCACAATGGATATTGAAATGGAGATACAGTTCCATTTCTAAGACCTTTCATCACCAGGGACTATCAGCATGAGGAAAGATGGCAGAGTTGGCTTTTTAATAAAAATGAAGTTCTGATTTGTTTAAGCATCTCTGGAAGGGGATGTGTTTTGACTGTGTCAAGTACTTAAAACATTTGAGGCATGACAGGGGCCTGCTTTTTGCTGATTATGCATTCTAGTCTTCTGTTAGATAATTGATTCCAAATAGTAAGCACAGGGATCTTACTCTTGAACTAGACAGAAGCAAATAATGTAAATTGTACTATGGCTTGATTGCAGTAGTTGGGAGCAATGATGTAATCTCCAAGATTGCTTATTTCAACCAGTATTTAAACCTCACTGTTCAAGGCTTAAACTGAGTTTTTTAGATGGGTCTGATTTTCCCAGGCAGGTATTGCTCTTATCTGGGTTCTTTCCAAAACTCGTAACTTAGACTTAGAGAGGATACTAAGTCTGAAATGCTATAAATTGTATTATAATGCTATGCAAAATGTTTCCTATCAGTGCACTTTCTGATACCCTCCTGAGTATATCTGGCTCCACTGTCCTTATTGTCCTTGTGAGGGGATATTTGGCAAAAGCCAGATACCCCCAAAATATTTTTATCTATATTATTCAAAAAGTCAGTATTAACAACAAAACTGCTCATGCATACAAAGAAGAAGCTTTGTAGGTAGAAATTCAAATTTCCTCTACTCTATCAACAAAAGCCAGGAATCATCACTGACCTCACCAGCATTATTTCAGACTCACGCTGCAAAAATGGAGAGCAGAGTCTAGAATGCCCATTAGAAGGCTCTTTTAGGGCACAATAGAGGGTTCTTTTAACAATTGGATTCTATAATCTTAGATAAGTCTGCAAAAATAGACATCAAAAGATGTAGCTGTATTCCAATTACTGAGATCTTTGCAAGGACCACATATCATGTGTTTCTGAGACTTAGAAAACTTATGGCGAATGATTTAAATAAGCTATAGTTTTGGCCTGATTGTTATATGACATAAAATGCTTAATCAATATAATTTTGGAATAATATGATTTTTGAAAATTAAATATCAATATGAGGTGATTCTTGCTAACTATAAAACTGTAGTCATACGGGTTACATTTTATATGATATCTACTATCCTTAGAGGGAACAGGGAGTCTTAGAACTGTTAAAAAAATACAACATCTTGTTTGTTAGAAGTTAGCCTAGCATGTCTCGGGTAGTTAAGAAAAGTGGTAGAACAAAGGTAGGCCTCAAACACCAGCTGTGAAGATAGGCCCTGAGCCATCACTTTGGAGCCAGAAAATCAAGGAGCAACATGATATATCCAAAACGATATATGGAGATTTTAAGGATGGGTTCGACCAGCGAATTCCAGGAGGGGGCGCTCTGACGACCCCCAAGACCACCAGAAGACCCTCGACTCAAAAGACTGAGCATGCGCAGGTGGGTAGGGAATATTATAATGATTTCTAGGAAAACTGATGATTATGTATTAGCGTTCCAAGAATTATTAATGATTATGTATGAAATCACTACATATATTCTGTCCTGATTTCCAGACTGGCATGCACACTAGGTGGAAGGATCTCCCATGCATCTGGCTAGGATAGCCTTAAAATGTTGGGGTTCTTTTTGGTTGGTTTATTTGTTTGTTTTTCTGAAAAGACAATAAAAAGAAAAAAGCATATTAGGAAAAAGAATTTCTGAAATCTCCTGGCAGACTCTTATAGCAGCCTGCAAAATTTGCTTTGACAAGCTCGACTGGATTGGTGGGTGATTGTTGCAGATTTCTGTAATTTTTGGTGGCTTTTTAGTAGTATCACTGTGAGGAAATTGTGAATTGTCTGATGATGAGGCACATAAAAGGGATCCCTCCCTTCCTCTCTCTGAGGTGTATTGGCTCTGTAGGGTAAAGTGGAATTAAAAGCAGCAGGAAGTATTTTTATTAGAGAAGTTAGTGGAAATGTCTCAGTAATATTGAACAGATGTGCTGGATGAAATGGTGGTCACTTTTGCAGTCATTTTTTCAAAGACTGAAACATGCTTTTTTTACAATGCAAGATATGAGACAAATCTAGGGTTTTTCATTAATATAGTTTCAAAACTAGCCTGATCCCGTTTTGGTGATCTCTTTGAATCATACTCTGGCTACTATATATTCTTATATTAAATATCACCGCTCATTGAATGAGCACGGGGGACAAACGCTATCTTTCCATAAAATAAGTAGAAAAGTAATGATTTACCAGATTTCATTCAGATTTCAAAAAGAACAGCAACAAAATGGACATAGCTAAGCAAGAATCTTATCAAAATACAGTTCATAATTACATTGAAAAAATAAAATGCCTTAGATGAGCAACAATAAAAGTGTCAGAATTATCAGCTAAATAAGGAGGTCCAGACATGGTTAACACTGCATGAAATACCAAGACATCCCATGCTGTCCCTGTTGCAGAGAGACAGATTGATAGAGTTGGCTATAGAGGTCCAGTTTTTACATTCACTGCATAAATAATGGTTCTTGGGCTGTCCTGTGGCACAAACTGCTTTAGGACTGAGCAAATGATGTATAGAAGATCATTTACAATCATAGGGATTGTGACAGTGACGTTTAGATGCCATGTTGTCAGCTGCTATGTATTTCTTCCTTGAATGGCATCACCCTAGCTGAAGGCAATCTAACTAACGGGAGAAACAGCTCTGAATCAGGTTTGCTGATGGAAAAAATGCTCTCTTGCTGCCTGACCAGTTTCCTCATGCGAGTTGTAATTAAGGTTGCTTCTAGGGTGCCACCTTTTCTGGTCCTCTTCCCAGCCAGTCAGCTTATGCACCTAGGATTGTGTGAGCATGAAGATCAGTTAAAGATTCAAATCTCAGTGAATGTCTGGTTTAGCTTGGGTTTTTTGATTAGTTGGTTGGTTTTGGATTTGGGGTTGGGGTTTTTCCCTCCTTCCTCTCTCTCTCCCCCCATTGCACCAATTGTCTTGGTTTGGACAAAGAGGGAAATGGTCACCTCAATATAGGATGTGATGGTGCAGGCAGTGCTAATTACAGCAGATAAAGAAGCTGAACTAATGTAGAAGCTGGAGGACATGTGCCATTGGTGCAAGTATTGCTAGCTTCAGGAATAGGATTGATCTGAAGGCTAAGAAGTAAAATTAATTGCCAGGGAAAGAAGAAAGGGCCAAACCCTCTTTTTTGATAAGCATTGAGAAAATGACCTATATTGTCATTTGCACACATGCATACAGATTTGAGGGGAGCACTGAATGTAATAGGCAGCCCCCAAAACACATTCACTTTTCTGAAAGAAAATAATTTTTCTTTTTTTAAAGAGTGCAGAGAACTAACAGTATTAATGTGGGGAGAGAAGAAACAACATTAAATTCTGAGCAATTAGGGTGAGCAGTGAAAGGAAGAATGGAGTGTCTGAGATTGTTTTGACTAGGTATTACAGCATATGCTGGGTTTTAATTGGATGAAATAACAGGGAAGCAAGTGTAGCTACGGCTTCTAGATAACAGAGACCTCAGCCACCTGCCAGGGCCCCTCTTCTTCTCTCTTTTCCCGTTTGCACAGAAGGAAATATCTGAAAATTACTAGGATGGTTTTTGTTTGTTTGTTTTTCAGGGGGGAAGGGAATAGGTAGAGTTAAATCTGAGGATGCTGAAAGGAAAGACTGTGGGGAGAACAGTTGGAAAGGGAAGAATCACTTAGGGAAGGGAGATTTTCATGTAGAGAAAAGAGTAGAGAAGAATGAGAAAAAAAAGAGCAATGTTTGAAGAAAGATGGAAAATGAGTGGCATAGGTGTCTCTTGCTTTACTTGAGGAGAAGCTAGGAGAAAGAAATGTGCTTAGGGAGTTCACTGAAGTTGCAGTGGAGCAAGAGAAAAGTCTTATGAGGAATGTCTTGTCCTAAGCCTCATGGGTCAAGATTACTATGGGAGAAGAACATGGAACTCATCAGAGCTCAAAGACAAGTGCCTCATTTATGTCGCTGGATCCCTCTGAGCAACAGTACCTTTCTGAAGAAAATACTGCAGGTCCTTTGAAATAAGGCTTCGTACAGGTGAATCAGGATATTTCCAAAATAGACATTTCTCAAAGAACTGGATATTTGAACATATAGGTCAATGTTTTTTTGCTATGTTCTCTGATAAACAAGAATGTTGCATAATTATTTTTGTGCAGGGAAGGCAGTTTGTGCTTTAAGTGGCATTAAACTGTGTAATTTTAAAGTGAGCTTGTGACCGTAGAAGCTTTAAACTTTTCTTGGAAAACGTGGGACAAATAGACGCATAAGAGTAGATTTTTTTTTTTTTTTTTACTTTTTCTCTGTGGATAGATAGGGGAGGATATTCAGGAAAGTCCAGCAGTATTTTCAATTATGAACTGGACATGACATATTCTTCATTTTTGTTTGGTTTTGTGAGTTTTTGCCACTCACTCATTGCAGGTTTTTCTACAGCTGTGTGAACAATCGATTTAGTGTTACTGTAGTCTCTGGTGCTGACACAAAATCAAAATTAGCATGGAGAAAAAGTTTTGGGTCAGTCCAAACCCATTTGTATTTCTCCAATATACAAGAGGATCAGATAAGAAAACACAACTGTTTTACTGAGTTTGAAATATACTTTTCGATATTTTCAGGCAATGTTACCAAAAGCAGTAGGCCCTCAGAAGTACACTTGTACAGTTTTCCTGAGATCAGTTATTGACTCTTGTGGTTTGAGGATGCTTTGGTCCCACTACCCTCCCTGGCTCATTTCGTTTGGAATTTAAACAGAGGGCTCCTACTAGCCAGGAAAATTCCTACACCCTTGGGACATACTTAAGAGAACATTGAAAGAGGAATTGCTTCCACAAGAGAGAAGATGCTGTTTTCCCTGCATGCAGCACCTCCAGTGCACCTGTGGCTTAGTGACTACAGTTCCTTGACGTGTTCAAGACTTGGGTTACATCTAATTCCTGAAGAGTACAAATGAGGAAATCTTACATAAGTCTCCAGCATTCTAGATAAGTATCGTGATTACACAGCATGAGAGGTTGATGTCTTATTTTGCTGATTTTGTTGAACGATTCAGAGCATCCAAATTGGGAACTGAAAAAAATGCAGGGCTCTGATTGGTCTGTTACGAATGCGTCTAGTGACTAGCTGATCTACTGACTAATGTACAGGGAACACAGACTCATCTGGTGGGCACCTAAGTTAGCTGGTTTTGGGTTGAATACACTCCTAAAAATCCCTTTGTGAATGGGGATACATTATTTATGAATAAGCTGTACCATCCTGCAATGCTATAATAACATATTTGAATAATTAAACATTACTGCTTTTTTTATCCTCAAATGTTTTCTTAAGCTAATATTATTATCTGAATTTACAAATATTTTCAGGATCAAATAAATGCATTTTATATAAATAAGCCATGGGCAAAAGTAAGTACAATTAAAAAAAGAAATGCAGTCTCAATTTTTCCTGCTTCTACATTGCTAGCTTGAACAATACCCTCCCTCTTTCCTGCCTTTCATTGACAATTTTCTCTTGTTTTATTGATCAGTTTGTGAGATTAAGGACAGATTCTGGAACTGACAGTGGTTTTGGCTTGTGTAGTTACTACCCACTTTGCTGTAAAGGTGCCATTACATGGTAAAACACCATTCAGTGTATGGACAAAAGATGTCAGGCCCTGTAGAATTAAATATAAAACTTGAATAGGAAAAGTTTGAAAAATGTTGTCTGTCTTCTTAAACCCAACTACTTTCAAAGATCTTCTAAAGAAAGCATTAGATTTGCATTTCATTTAAGGGCATGCAGCTTTTACAACTTTTTTATTTCAGAGAAGCCAACCCATTTTGCCACATGATCTCTCACTCTCCAGACATATTTTATGCAGTCTAAATACCTGTTTATTTTGTGTGTATTGCAATCTTAAACTGCTCTAGCTCAGGCTGTTTTCAGACACAACCATCTCGTGTTCCCCTCAGTGCAGATGGACTATGCATGCATATGAACTCACACAGAGTTTCTACTTTTACTTTTTGTTGCTTTCAGTAAAGTTTCTGCAGATTAAAGGTATATCTTTCCTCTTTGCATATGGGAATACTTAATGCTGTGTTTGTTACTGTCAAAAAGTGAAGGGGAAAAATTAGAACTGAGCCTTTGGGATAAATGAGCACACTCTTGGATTCACGGACCTGATCCTACCACTGCTATTGATGCAGCCTTATTTGTGACAGTAGTCGCACATGCGGAGGATTCGTTCACATGGAAGGAATTTTAGAGCTTCCATGTGTTCCTGCAGGCTATAGATTCTTAATCTAGTCTTGTGAACAGAGGGCAGTGGCCACTCTGTCTTACATGTAGAACAGGGTACAAGATATCCTCTGGCTGCAGATGTTGGGGCTCGGAGAGCACAGTAACATTCTGGATACAGCTAAGAATTAGGAACTTATACAAAATTATTAGATTCCAATTCTCCTCTCATGGTCTGGAGCAAATTAGAGTTATTCCATCAGAGCTGACCAATTCAGAAATTGATGCTTTGATATTTTTTACTGCAAACAGAATTAATTTACCCCCTCTTCTCAACAACATTCCATCAGTAATTTCCAGCCTCTGTTTACAAGAAGATAGGGCAATTAAAATTCATCTCTAAATACATCATGTCTCTATTTGTCCAGTATTTGCACATGTATAATTTGTAAGAGTCTTAAGTTACAGTTAGCAGTAGCCAGAGGAGTATAGAGTCACAATAACCATCTTGCTTTTGGGTATTCCATAAGTGATCAAGGTATCAATGTTCATGCTTAGCTCAGGTGGCAGCGTTGGGCATGTGCAACATACTAGTACTGATTAATGTAAAACTGTAAAATTTTCCTTCTTAGTTTGATAGCATTCTATGATGATGGCTTCTGCAGCTATTTAGAAGCATACAAAGATAGTAGTAAAACATTCGCAGCAGGTCTCCAAAGAATCCTACAGTTAGGTGTAAACATTCATAATTAGGTATATTTGGAATTACCAAACCTTTATTAAACAGGCATTGGTCACCACTTGCTTTGGATCTACTATGTCCACCAAAGGCTCCTTCATGGCAACATCCCTAATACAGGTCATGTCAAAGCCGTACACATTCTCCCACCCTGTCAATGCAAATGGATGTGTCAAAGATTAGCAGTAACAATAAAAATATTTTTTGTTTCTCAAAGCATCTTTCATTTTAAAGAATTTCTACCATCCCCTAACTTTCAGCTCTCCTCTTTAGGTCTTTGCTTTCTGCCCTGTCTATGTCATAATTGCTATTTTAGATAATGCAGCTATGGCAAAATAACCCCTCAATGCACATCTTTGAAGAAGTGGCCCTTGTTTTTTTGGTGTCCTCCAAACTGTATTATATGAGATTTGTCAATTATTTTCATGGCTTTAAACACCTGACACTGTTGCCCAAAATCATGTAATTTGTCAGGCTGAGACTTGGGAATAGCTGCTAAGATTATTGTATCCTTTCCCATCCATTCATCTAATATTTCCTTTTTTATATAGATTGCTATTCAATCAGCAGCTTGCATGCTCTTTTAATTATTTAAGTAGTCTTAGTTTCAGCAAGTGAATTACTGTCAGGAGTAGAATTACAGGTGTGTTTCAACATTTGGAGCATCCAAGTTTTAATCTGCATGAACATTATGAGAAAAAAAAAAACAAAATGTCCACTTTCTAAAAGATTTAAAAGCCACACTGATCTTCTATATTTGAACTGTTCTTCTGATTGTTCTGATAAATGCATTTTATCGTCCTGAGTTTTTTTTTTTCTTGAATAAAATCAAAACATTGAAACTTGGAAAAGTACAGTGGCTTTGCTTTTAAAATTGCTTAACAAAACGAAAACAAAAATCTCAAAAAAAGGTGAAATCTTAGTCTTATGAATCATATGAATCAAGGTCCATTCAGTGCTCCACCTGAAATTGTAAACTGAGAATTCTGAACTTCTAAAAAAAATTGTTTAAATGCAAGCAAAGTAAACTGATAAACAGCAACAGGGAGCATGTTTGAAATGTCTTGTTTTTTTTCAGAGCCTATCTGGTGTTCCCAGAAGACTGTGATTGAAAATGTAGTATAAGTTAAAAAAAAATTCATATTTCTAAAAAATTTGGACATGAACAGTTCTTTGATATGTTATCTCTTTATTGGACTGTAAGTTTCTTAACATTTCAGGGGAGCTGGTGATCAAAACTCTAATTTCAGGCATCGCAAGCATGTGGGAACTTTAGATTACATTTATAGAAGCCATAGGTTTTCATGTGGTTACTCAGAAAAGATTAACTAGGAAAACCTGAGGGAACAATTTATTAACAGAGTTGTTGAGGCCTCTATCACTTGATGTACTTCAACCTACATGGGATGCCTTTGAAATATATGCCACAGTCTGTATTAGACGAGACCTGCCACAGGAGTTACAAGATAAAATTATATGTTTTACATTTTGCAGGATATGAGGGGTAGTACTCTGTGGCATTAATAAAGTCTGAGAAATCAGAAGTCAGATTTTTTTAGAAATGTCATATTGCACTATTTCTCAATCAATATGACGGGTCTTTGAAATGCTCAGCCCTGCATCTCATACAAAAGCAAGACTCTATCCACCTTGAGAGAAAAAAGAAAGATGAAAAATTGAAATGTAAGGAAATACCATCAAGGATTTATAAACTGAAAAGAGACATGATGGTGGTGCAAACAGGTACTGAGATGGAAATAACTAAAGAAGCCACAGAGGTCTAAAAAGTGAGGGAGGGAGGGAAAGAAGAGGTGAAATCAGAAAAGAAAGTGTCTTAAAGAAAAAAAAACATTTTAGAAGAGAAAATGAACCTGAAACATTTTTTTTTTAATGATGAAAAAATAAACTAGTTTAAAATAGGCATATTGTCTGTGAGAAGAGAAAAAGGCTCAAGACCTAGAAAGGAAGGGGTTCAAAAGCAAGGCGAAAGAAGGCATAAGGGATTTTTTTGAGGCCAAAATGGCTTTGATTCCATTACAGAATGGATGCCTCACACATCCTTTTGAATCTGTACATTTTGTAAGGAATGGAGCTGTCAAGGTCATCACATGACTGAGGAGAAAAATCTAGACTGCGTTTGAGGAGTAGATATAATTTTCCCTGGCACCTACACAGATTTTGCGTCATTGCCCCACTGCACTGCGCTTGCTTTTGACCCAAAATGGCAGTTTTGACCCACTGGCAGTTCTGTGTACTGACACTGAATTTAATTACAGAAACACCAAACTTTCTTTTCTGAGAGGAGTTCAGAGAAAAGGAATGAGGAGCTAGGCATTTTCATTAGGATGATTGAACTCACTAATTTTACCCAACCTTTTGCATGTATGCTTAATTTATAAAACTGCTTAAGAATTTAATGATTTCTTTTTCCCCCTAATGGAAAATGCCTTGAAGTGAAATTGACCAGCTCTAAAAAATAAATAAAAGTCAAAAATTAAAAAAAAAATAAAAAAAATAGTGAAATAATGTAGAACTTACTCATTTCACCAAAACTGTTATGACCACATAAATGAACCTTGGGTGACCTAAGGGACAGCAAGTTGAATGTGAACCAGGAGTATGACCTTGTGGCAATGAAAGTGAACCACATACTAAGACATGAAGAGTGTCCAAGAAAACAAGGTTTGCTTAACCTAGGACAGAAAAGGCTGTGGTGGGATCTAATTGCTATCTGCTGCTCCAGAAAAAAAGAAAAAGTCTGGTGGCAAGGGATAATGAAGGCGAGTTTCAGCAAGGAAAATTATGACTGGATATTGAGAAACATGTTAACTCCTGAGGGTGCTTCAGCATTTTAACAAGTGCCCGGAGAAGCTATGGAATTCCTGTCTCTTGACTCTGCAAGGCAGGGCCCTGAGTGACTTATTTTAACTGTAAAATCTGTCCTGCTTTCAGCAGGAGGCTGGACTAGGTGACCTATAGAGGTCACCAACAGCACCAGTTATTCAATGAAACTTCAAGGAAAAAAAAAAAACATGTAAAGGAAAACTTAATGTTATACATCTATGAAATAAACCAAAAAGTTTCATAACTTTTTTTTTCACATCAAAGTAAAATGGAAATTTCTGATCCTTATTTTTCATTTAAAAATTCTCACATAAAGTGTTCTAAAAAGTTAAAAAAGCATGACTTTTTTTTTTCTTCTTGACAAGCTTATTAGTGAGGTATCATTTTTTCTAGGCTTATTTCTTAACATTTACAACTCATTTGCATCTTAGTAATTTTTCTGTTCTTGTTATTTTAAGAACAAAAAACAGCACCTGAATGGCAAGATGATATTACCAGTTTTAATGGTAGTTATGTGAGATGACATCTTTATCAAAACAACAAAACTAAATGTCCTAAAATCCACATTTCAAAATAGAGGTAGAGGTATCAGTATAACTCTAAGCAAGGTCTACAATAATTTATTAATGCATCTTGCCTCTGTGAACTTTAAATTACTGCATGTTTCCTGAGTTTATCATCAGTCTAGAATTTTCTCAGTGTTCATGTTTATATTGGAATTCTGACCTGGTCAGCATGCTTTCTTTGCTTTTGCAAAACTTTGCCAGCAAAGAGATTACAGTAGGCCCATATAAATAAAATATTTTAGGGAAATAACCATAGAAAAGGGTTACTGTTAGGTGTTTACTCACAGTGAATTTTGAAGTCCTTGTACTGTCTGTCTTCAATTGCTACCACGTACAAAGCAGCTCGGTCTGGAAACATTAGCCCTCCAGGTTTCTGTTGATGAATTGTGGGGAAATGGATCTCGTAATCTATTCACCTGACAAAGACATCACATTTTGAACTGCACATACAAAAACCAGACAAGCACCCTTTGCATGCCTTTATTGTTCTCCTCCAGATTGTCACATCAGCTTTAATCTCAGCAACTCTTGCTGCCTGTGGTAATGTCATTAGATCATGTCTATATGAATTTCAGTGGTTGTTAATAAAGAGCAAAGCTCTTTCACTGAGATTCCCTTTGTTAATCTTTTCATTAAAGCCTAAGAAATGGCACTTGGAGTGGTAACTGTCTTGTTATGGTGACAGTAGGAGAGGGAAGGCTTGTAATAAATAAATGACGATTGCTGCAGCAAAGAGTATGACATGCAGAGCACCTACCAGCCACTTGTCTCGTGCGAAGATGACTGTGTTTAACATTGACTCATAGAACAGACAGTAACCCATCCACTCGCTGATGATGATGTCTACTTTATCCACAGGTAATTCAACTTCTTCCACTTTACCTTTAAATATTGTGATTACTGAAAAAAGAACCCAAAGAAATATGTTTCACATAATAAAACACCTGACTAAGTTCCTTACAGGTAAATGTCAGGGTGACCTTTTCAGTATGATTCTCTTCTTGAATGCCTGTAGATAAGGGGTGAGTCCATGTGACTCAATGGATTTCATGCTATTTTAAAGCTACTAGCAGTAAGTATAATAAACAGATGTTTTAGTATCATTATAAAAGGAAAAAAAAAACCAACCCAAATCAATTAAAACCCATATATAAAGAACAGCAGAAAAACAGGCCTTACCTGGTTACCTGCATGGTCCTATTTTACACGGCCTTTGGAATTTGGAAGATTTCTAGATCATTGATCAAGTAATGCAAAGAATCCACCTAGAATCTTTTAAACACCCCTGCAGGGTTACACATACATGATCTCATCACTGAGATATTAGAGATTTATGGAACTAGGATCTCATTCTCATCTGTTTTTCAAATATATTATGCTAGCTTCACAATAAGGAAACTAAGGCTTATTTCTTCCACGAATTCTGGGCATCTGACTTAACTAAGAAAGTCAGATCTACCTGACAGTACACAAACAAGAAAGCTTGTACAAACACAGTTCTCTCACAAAAAATCATTTTTCATTCCTTTCTGCTTCATGATTGAATCTTTTATAACATACTGGCATTCTCACTCTGAATCTCCTATCTGGTTTAGACTTGCGTAACTTTCCACACTTATCTAAAGTGAACGCTGGAAAACATTGCTGTCAGATATTTTGTCACCAAATCAGTTTCAAGGAAATTAAAAAGGTTGCTAGAAGCTTGATGGAGTACAATACTAGATCCTTAGAGACACTATTACAAGACAGTTCATTAAATTACTGGCAATACTGTATACTACTTACAGGAGACTGGGTATGCACTGCAAAAGCAAATCAACAAGCAATTAATAGAACTGGTTGATTCTAGAACAGGTATTTTTTTAAAAAGGAAAATTAAATACTGGTCCATATTTAGTTCCATTGTAATAAATAATTTCATTTTAGGATCACTACACAAGTCACCAATTATTCTTGTAATTTTTAAATACATTTACTATTTACAAATGTATTCCAAATTCTTTAGACAAATAATTTTCAGCTTGTGTTTGTCTGCTATTGATATTGATATTTTTCATTGCAGTGGGTAATGTCTCATAGTTCTGGATTCTTCCTTGACAAAGTAACTGATGCACCTGAAATTCAGGAATAAAGTGAGTGGGGAACATTTTACTTTCCAATACTAATTTATAAGATTACTGTATTAATAAATAACAATTTTTAATGACAGCAATTTTTATTGATGAAAGTGGTCAACATTCAGTTTGAGGAAGATGAAGGTACTTTCATTTAGATAAAACTAGGTTAGCTGTTTAAGAGTGGAAGTGTGCGTTGAGTGGGTTTTAGAATTCAGTCCAGGGAATATGAGGTTTTGTCTTCCCAAAATACATGCAGTACTAGTATTACACTAATCAGATGTGGCCACTTTATTTGCATAACAAACTTTTAATCCAGCCTGGCCACCTAAGAAGTTGGGAACACTCTGATTCAGACTCGTAACACAAAGTATCAGCTGGTAAGAGCAACCTAATTGGAAAACAGCAGAGTTCTCTTCTCCTTCCCGTTCTTTAAACTCCTTCCTTTCACAGTTAGTAGCTCTCTAGTTCATATGTTGTTATACTGAAGACTCTTCACATCTATAAGGTCCATCCACGAGTTCTCTTTAGTTCTCTTTCTCCTGAGAACTTTCACTGCTACAATTCTTTTGGAGTGAATTTTAGCACTGTTGGCAGCTGTTAAGAGTGACACATCTGCAGACTTTGAAGCCCTCTGTTTATACCTAGAACAGTCACAGTGTAAGCAGCAGCAGCAGCACAAGTTCCTCCCACCTCCCTTCACTTTGATTAAACATCTTCATAAGGCACCATGTGGGAACAGATTGTGCTGTCCCCAGCTGTATTGTATCTGTTCTGGAAACAGTGGGTTTTCTCTTGGTTCAGCCTTTTTTTTTCTGACTCTGCATTTCTCTAAACAATTAGGGAGGAAAAAAGAAAAATTTCCATGAACAACAAGGTCCTTTGGCTCAGTACCTGGCTGCATTAAAAAAAAAGTGAATGTGGTTCAGTGTAAAGTGTGTAAGTGTAAATGTTAGTTCCATTATGTAATTTGTTTATACTGGAGACCAAACTGCAGTCAGACAGACTGCTGAACCTGTCCAGGCACATCTCTTGCCAAAGGGGAGGGGTCTCTTCTTCCTCTACAGTTTTTCAAAGGACTTGTTCCTTGGAGAAATAGGTGGAAAAAGTAGAGATAAATACCTTCTGCAACCTCTGGAGTACGCTGGATCCTTCCTATTTATTCTGCTGATGGTCCCTTCACACACAATTCCTGTTGCTGGAAATCCAAATGTGAATTGATCTGTGGTATGCTGCTTGTGTAGCTATTTGATGAAAGGCCACTCTGGGAATATACAGGCTCTGCACCAAAGGTGCAGGATGACCAAGCTGAGGTCAACATCTCATTGTTTAGTGCTTTATTCCTACTGCGGTCAAGAGTATTTCCTAGTCCTTTGCTTCCTTCTTTTTGTAACCCCAAAGTTGTATACACTGGCTGGCCTCTTCTATCCTACATCACTGCTGTTTCTTTCCCATGACACCACTTGAATACACATGCTCTACAATAAATTCTCCTCCCAAACAGCTCCATGTTAGTCAGAAGCTGCCAATGACAGCAATAAAAAATAGAGCAGATCTAAACCAGGACAGAAATCTACTCCTGCACATACGCTAGCACAGACACAGCTAAAAGAGGGGTAAATGACCAGCTATGACCTGCACTGCTCTGCAGCAAAGGCAAGTTCTTCACAATGAGCACTTTTAAACAAGAATTGTCTCACAGTCTCAGTTTAAGAAAGCCTGGGTTTTTTTGGTTGTTACAAAGATATCTTGTGTGCAGTGATTTGGAGGAGAAATGAAGACATGAAATAGAACTTGTTGGAGATCATTTTTTGTTACGAGTTTTCAGTAGGTTGGGTGTATTTTTATGGGTTTTTTTAAGTGTTTCCACACCCCTGGAAATTCCAGCAGTTTTCCTTTCAATAAAAAAAAAGAGGTTTCTGGGATACCATTATTCTGAGAATTGAACATTTTCATTTGTGTGAGTGTGTGTTTCAATATGTTTTTTTTTAAAAAAAAAATATTGTTTTTTAAGTTGGAAGTCAGAAGAAAGTCGTAGTGAAAAATCTGTATTAATATGGAATACTTTTTGCTTTGAGCCTTATTTCAATTTGAATGTAAGTCTGTGTGTGTGTGTGACAATTCTATTTAAGCAATAAGGTGGAATTCAAATGGCAAAATTAATTTGAAAAGTTCAGCTCTAACATGGGGCCTTCTGTCTGCTTTGCTAAATCAAACTGCCCACTGACAGGTCCTATTTGCTTCTGTTGTTTGTGAGCCTAGAAGTAAATGTAGAAGTAACTTCTCCCGTGAGGAATTGTTGTAGTGCCTAGAATGAAGTGTTTAGTTTTGTATTTACATAAGTAAATTACGCAAAACTACTATTTACATATAAACCATGCAACATAAATTAATCCAAAAAACCAAAACAGTTATCTTCTCTTTCTCCTGAAGAAATTATTTTTATATATGCCTTACTGTTGTCCAAATGGTTGGCCTTGATAATTTTTTCTGAGTAGTCAGATATACTTGAGCATTCAATCTAGGAAAAAAAGAAAAAAAGAGAAACAAGAGGAAGAGTAATTATGTATTAGAGATCTCAGCTATATGAATAAAACTAAAATCTACTGAAGGCAGCAAAGACTCTACAGAGCACATAACCGTTGACAGAGAGTAAATCAAACCTATGTGGGCAGGATCATGATCAATGGTATCTTAATATTTAAACTGCTGTCTCAGTTAAACTGGCTTATACAGAAAAGATTGTTCTTAAAACTGTTGAAATATAGAAAAAAGAGGTAAAGAGGTTTGTCGTAGTTCAGCCCCGATACGGACCAGACTACGCAGTCTCTCTCTTACTCCCCCCACCCTCCAAGAGAATAGGGAGAGATAATATAAGAAAAACGGCTCGAGGTTTGAGATAAGGACAGGGAGAAATCCTTAAAGTTACCATCACGGGCAGAAACAGATTCGACTTGGGGCAAACTATTCATTTATTACTAAAACTAGCAGGATAATGAGACAGAGAAACAAGATAACCTCCTCCAGCCCTCCCTCTTCCCAAGCTTAACATTATCTCTACTACCTTCCCCCCAACCCCGAGTGGCACAGGGCAGGAAGAGGGAATGGGGGTGGCGGTCAGTTCATCACATGTTGTTTTACGCTGCTGCTTCACAGTTGGGGGAAGAACTCCTCACATCCCTCCCCTGCTCCAGTGTGGGGTCCCACCCATACGCCACAGTCCTTCATTAAACTGTTCCGGTGTAGGTTATGTCTTCCACGGAGTGCAGTCTCTCCAGAACGGCTGTCCCAGCGGGCCCTCCACAGGCCACAGCCGCATTCAGGCATCCACCTCCCCCAGTGGGGGATCCTTCACGGGCTCCAAGTGGATCTCTGCTCCTCCGTGGACCTCCATGGGCTGCAGGGGGACAACCCGCTCCACCATGGTCATCACCACAGGCTGCAGGGGAATCTTGGCCAGGAGCCGCATTACTCCTCCCCCTCCTTCTTCACTGACCTTGGTGTCTACAGCTGTTTCTCTCACAAGAAAAGTTCGTTCTTCACAACGGGCTGGCAGAAGCCTCTCAGCATCTCTTCACATCATCCATCTCATCACCTCTCCATTTCTTGCAGC
>WHYT01016025.1:0-27950 GCA_009806455.1 Tetrax tetrax
AGCCACGGGTACTTCAGCTGAAGCCCACCAGACACCTTCCAGCGTGGCTCAGCAGGCTCCACCAGCCAGGCGCGGTTTGGCAGTCAGTGAAACGGCCAAGGCTGAGGCAGGGAGCGGATACGGCGTTGGAAGGACCACTGCCTAAACACCTTCCTGCCGGCGAGCCGTTATCTCATCGCAGGTGCCTTGCCTGTGTTTACCTTATTATATGTTGTTTATGGACTAACAGAGCTCTGCAAGGAAGCAAGCAGCTATGGTGAGGTGATGGTGTGAACTAGAAAGAAGGGGAAAGGCATACATCACTGAAAACACTGCCAGGTGACGACTGTCCATCCGCTGTTGAAGGCAGAGGTGCAAGGAGAAACGCTAGCATTCCTCTTGAAAGCCGTTGTGAGGCGGCTCTCGGCGTAGCGCGTGGTGCTGCCTGCTGCGTTCCAGCTCGCGCGGGGGGCGGAGGGTTAATGCGAATCACCAAGGTGATTATGTAGCTGTAGGAACTGGCTTAGAAGATGGGTCTCAAACCTAAACAGCCTGGCAGATTACAAAGAGAGGAAAATAGACATCTCCAGAGATGTAGAAGAATGGGAAAAAAATTGCTTACAGGAGTACAAAAGCATCTAATTGGAATGAAACAGAAGATAATAAGATAGGGAGAAATTTTGGCAGAGTATATCAAAGAATAATTCCTGACAGTGAGTCTATTAAGCAGAGGTAGAACCTCTCAAGATGGGGTAGCAGGAGACCAGTTGGTTGGAATATATAAAAGTAAGACTACGCAAATCACTAGAAACCATACCACTATAAAGGAAATTCCCCTGGAACTACACCCAGTCTAGCAGTTCTTTCCCATCTATACATTTATAAGCTGAGATTTATAAGTGGGAGAGGAGAGAGGAGTCACAGCCGTTACTACGCTCCCTCACAGCTGCTTTTCCTTTGGTTCTTAATGCTGTTATTGCTGCTTTCTCACACAGGAACTGAGCTTCATAATCATGGCTGTGATTTTCAATGGACTTGAAACCAGTTTGGAGAGTACTGTGCACAGCGATGAACAAGACAATGCCAGCTTGGAGCAGTACTTGGAAGGGAAAAGGCACGTTCTGCAGTTCCTGCACTCCCACCTGAGCCCCCAGCAGCTCCAGTACCACCAGAGAAACGTTGAGCTTCTGAAGAAGTGTTACTTTTACTTGGAAATTGAGCCCAAACACATGAACATGCGAGACCGGAACCAAGTGACGCTTCGCACTGACATCTTTCAACTCGTAGACTCCTACCAATTCCAGAGGATGAAGAAGGTGGGAAAAACCCAGACTGAAATCCAGCTGACACTTTTAACTGAGCTGTTGGAACAGCTGCTTCAAGGCCGGGAGGAGCTGAGCTGTTACGTAGAGTCCTATGACATGATAACTTTCCTCTCCCAGTGGGACTTGATTATGCAGAGACTGTCCAAGCTCTCTGAGTTCATGGAAACTTTCCTTTCCTTGCAAGTGCCAGGAAAGCTCTACATCAAGCACCATTTGGTGTCACATGCAGATCTGAGAGGGAGCAGACTCCCCAACATTACGCTTTCTCTCCGTGCAAAGATGCCGCTGATTTTTGATCGAAACGAATCGTTTGCACACCAGAACTGGGCCAGGCTCAAGTGGTTTACCGAAAATCAAGAGTCACACCTCGAACATTGCGACCTGTACATTAAGTTACTGACAAACAGGAGTCAGGCAGAAATGGGACACAGCAGGATTCAGGAAGTCGCCTCCAACACGTGCGTAGTCCAGAACCTGCTGCCTGACAGATCGTACGAGTTCACAATCAGAAGATCAGACACGCCCACGCTTGTCTTTGGAAGATGGTACGACAGCATTACGCTGACAACAAAAACTGGTGCCGGTGAAGACGCGGACAGCAGCGCTTTTGCACCAGAAGGCTAAGGTGGCACCCAAGGACATTTTTCTCATTTTATCAAATTGAAAAAAGATGAATGAGAAAAATTAAAAGCTAAACCTTATTTTTCACATTCTGTGCAAAACTGAATCCATTCTGTTTTCAGCAACAATTTTACAAGCATCTTCATGGCAATGTGTGCTTGCAGCGGCAACGCACCCTCGCAGCCCTGAAAGCCAACGGCACCCTGAGCTGCATCAAAAGCAGCGTGGCCAGCAGGTGAGGGAGGGGATTCTGCCCCCCTGCTCCGCTCTGCTGAGACCCCCCTGCAGCACTGCATCCAGCTCTGGAGCCCCCAACAGCAGAAGGCCGTGGAGCTGTTGGAGAGGGTGCAGAGGAGGCCACGCAGATGCTGAGAGGGCTGGAGCAGCTCTGCTGTGAGGCCAGGCTGGGAGAGCTGGGGCTGTTCAGCCTGGAGAAGAGGAGGCTGCGGGGAGACCTGAGAGCGGCTCCCAGTGCCCAAAGGGGGCTGCAGGGAAGGTGGGGAGAGACTCTTCAGCAGGGCCTGGGGTGACAGGATGAGGGGTGATGGTTTTAAAATAGGAGGAAACAGATTCAGATTAGACATTAGGAAGAAAAATTCTGCAATGAAACATTCAGATTAGACATTAGGAAGAAAAATTCTGCAATAAAAGTGGTGGCACACTGGCCCAGGTTGCCCAGAGAGGCGGTGGATGCCCCATCCCTGGAAACATTCCAGGCCAGGTTGGCCGGGGCTCTGAGCAACCTGATCTGGTTGGAGATGTCCCCCTGCTCCTGGCAGGGGCGTTGGGCTGGGTGGGATGTTCCCCACACAGATTTCAGTCAAACCATCACATGCAGCACAACAGACTTTTAGTAATAAAATTTATTATTTAAATAAATTCAAATCATTTTTACAATTATGGCTTAAATATCAAAAAAGGAATGTTGAGGTTCATTCTTATAAACGGCAGAAGCAGGTAAAAATATTTGTATCCAAAACATCATCTGAGGTTTGCTGCAAGTCACAGACATACAAAAGATAAAAACCTGCCACATTTAAAGTTCCTTAATTTACACTTCATGACACTTAACATTTCATCTCCATTAAAAAAAACCCAGCCATTTATTGCAGTAAATTGATTGTCCTACATGGATCTGTCCAGATCCTCAGAACCGGCCCGGTGGGGTTGTCCCTTGCCAGCTAGCGCCGAGGTTTCCCAGCGCGGCGCGGCTGTGGGTTCCCTGCCAGCCGGAGCGGGATGCAGGGCGATGGCTGCATCCACACGGACCGTCACAGGCTGCCGCCCGGCACGGCCTGCTGCGTGCCCAGGTGCCCTTTCGTCAAGCTCTAGCTCGTGCCAAGGAAATCAAGTTGTCCTGTCGGATGAACCGTTCTTTTGTCTGTGAGCTGCAGAAAACGCGGAGCCTGTGATCGGACAGATACCCTGTGCATTGTGCTGCCAGTGGTTTCCTACTGGGATTACCAAAGGTTTGGTGGTTTTGGTTTTTGTAAGTATTTTAAGAATATGTGCTTGAACACAAAAGTCTCTCCAAAGTAAATTCAAAGCTTTATGTGCAAATAAAACCGGACTACTTTGAACTTCTTTCCTCTCTTGGTTTCCATGAGTGTCTCTGTCCATGAGCATAAGGCCAGGAACACCATACTCAGCTCTCACTAACACGCTATAGGAAGTTGGATTAATTGCACTTTCTGCTATCCCTGACTGCTGCAGCTGCGTGACCGCTCTCCAGGCACCTGCTCTCAGCCCCAGTCCAGCCTGGCTGCGGCTGCTGCTTGGGTGGTCTTCTACACACCAGTTACAAAACACATCTTCAGCGGGAAGAAAGAAGTACTGCAACACAGAGGTGACCAAGCAAAGCATTTCCGTGTAGGCTTTACCCTCCAAGGAGCAGCAGTAAACCTTTTTTTCCCCACCGAGAGCAGAGATGCTTTGTGAGGGCTTGCTCTTGGTCCAGCCCCACGCAAGACTAAGCCACTGCATTGGGGTGAGTCTCCTCGTTTGTGTTACATGTGATGAAATAACCACCAAAACCCCCAGACAAACAGGGGAGAGCCTCTCCACCTCATCACATCAGCAAATTAGACCCACTGGTTCTAAAGGGACCAAGGTGACTTTGGCAGAATGATGCTGGCACCATGCTAAAGTATTTATCTCAACAATTCCAGCACCTTTTGCAGTTCTCCAGTCCTCTTGGAGATACAGGATTGCATTTCAGCAGTCCACAAAATGATTCCCATACAAGCTAATTTTGGAATTGCAACAATATTTGCAAAGTCAGGCTGGCACAGAATCTTTTAAGATCCCAGCCAGGATGACTCCAAAGAGGAACAATGGACTTTGCACCTTGCCAGCTTTTGCCGAGCACCTTTAGAACCTGCAGGAGGTACCTCCCAGGGGCTTTTGTCCCCCGGGGAAGCCCCAGCCCTGTGTCCAATGCTGCGCTTCAGTAAGACAAGAGCAAGGCTGGGTGGTCTCCAGCATACAGATCAAACGCACCAAATGCAGAAGTGCAGGAAGGTAGTTTAAAATAAGGAAGAGAAAAACAACATTTCTCCATAGGTTCTCACGTCAAGTCTACCACAGAGTCATGAGAAGGAACACAGCGTTAAAGAAGGACTTTTCCAGACACAACGCTTTCTTATTGCACGTTCCTCCACGCTGGGAAAGCCGGGCTGAATGCGCAGTTGCGAACCCAGGACCAAAAGCATCCCTGCCGTAGCGCTGGGAGGCCACGAGGACTCTCGCTACGCCAGGGAGGATTTGTGTCCCAGCACAGCGTCCGCCTGCTGCAAAACCACCGTCACCGCACCTCGGCCCCGTCCCACGTGAACGGCGAGAGCCAGCCAAGCGCGTGGTCTTGGGGAGAGCTGAGGCAGGCACTTCATACATTCAGGATTGAAATGGGATAAAAGACGCCCCTTCCTCAAAACTACCGTGCGTCCAAGAGCCGCTCTGGGATTCCACAGAGAGCACCACTTCGCCGCCGTACGTCTGCATCGGCCATACGCTACCGGGCAAAAGCAGCCTTCCCCAGTGAATCACAGCTTCCAGTTCACAGCAGTTTGGCTACTTAAAATTAAAAAATGCATTATACACACATACGCTGCGGGACATTTATCAAAATTTCCATCGCTTTCTAGCTCTTAAAAACTCAGGCCATAAGACTGTGAAAGAAATTCACAGAGTTAAGAGTTAATAAATTAGAAGCAGCTTTAAAAAAATATGGGGTAGGAAAGGGGGGCTCTTACAGGAGATTTCAAATAAAACTCAGAACAGTTTAAAATCAGCTTACAAATTCCAGAGTTTCCTGGTAGGAGCTGTCCTCTCTTTCCACTCACTTTATACTGGTGAGGACAACCTCCTTTGTAGAAAGAGTAAATCTATTTACAGAATCAACTTGGCCTTGGCTCCGTGCTGTTCACACGCACGGAGAACAGCGGTTTGGCCGGACAAGGAGTGGTACACGGTTCTCTCTTTGCTGTCTTCCTTCACTTAAAAAAACCAAACAACCGAACAACAAAAAGACAAAACAAAACTTAAAATTTGGTTTTCTGCTTTGAGGAATGAGAAGCCTTAAAAAGTTCCCTGTCCGTGGTTTTAAAATGAGTGCGAGTACTCAGAAGCTTTGGTCCTCTGTGGCAGGTGGCAGCTCGCCGCGCGGCTCTGCCGCGTGCCGGCGTCCCCCCGTCGCCAAACGGACGGGGCTTGGTCCCCAGTGCGCGGCTGCGCTGGCGGACAGGACGGTGGCTCCGCCGAGCATCTCACAGTTAAAAAACCAGCATCGTCGTCAATAAAGTCACACGCCCCTCCATCCACGTCCAACGCTTTTTGGTTTGAAAGATCCTGTCCGAGGTCGCGCTGATTAAAAACCCCGAGCGCCAAAGCACGCTCGGAAGCGGAGCTGTCACCGCGCAGGGGAAATCCTGGCTCCCCCGCCGCTTTTGGCTCCGCGGGTCAGTAACTAACGGAAAGATTGCGTCCTTCCCAAGGCACACGTAACGCAGTCCGGGTGGAGAGGGACGGGCTCACCGAGGCACGGCCCCTCCTCACTGGCGGAAGGCTGAGTTCTTCCTGACCAAAACCCCCTGGCCGGCAGCGTAGCAGTTGTGCTGGCGGTAGTGCTGCAGCAGCCTCCTCCACAGCGGGTTGCACTCCAGGAGGTACCGGTTCCCTGCGGGCACAGGGACGGGGACAGCGCGTTAGGGGCCGGGAGAGGCTCGGGCGATACCACGCTCACAGAAACTTTTTCCTAACGTTTCCAGCCTAACGGTGCCGGATAACTTGCAGGGCCACTTCCTTCAGCCAGAGCTGTGTGAAATCCCAGCTCCCTCCTCAGCGCTGTCGTGTCTGCGAGCAGCTCCCCCACCCATCCCAGCCCACACCTGCGCCATCAGCAGGGAAATAACCCACCGCGTTCTGTTCGGAGAGAGCTCTAGCACACGAGCGATGGAAACAGCATGGTCCGAACCAGGCAGTGAGAAAAAACAATTCTACTGCTGCACAGGAGCTCTACACCATCTCTGCTCTGCGCAGATTGCCCAGACAGCCCGCTTGCAAAACCAAAAGTGCAGAAGAATAAAGCAAGACCATCGGTTGCACTGGTCTGGATCTCCACCCTTTTATCCGAGCATCCCGTCCCCTGCAGCCCGTGCACGCTCCCGGGGACTCACCTAAAATGCAGAGTCCTTCCCGGGCTCGCGTGATGCCGACATTGACCTGGTTTGGGTCGGTCACAAAGCCCAGGTACTTCTTCTGCCAGCTCTTTGTGGGCTTCCTGTCGATCTCGGATCGGGGGCAGGACCGTACAGTTGACAGGATCACGTATCTCCACTCACTTCCTGGAAAGCGGAATTGAAACAGATTTGTTTGTTTGTTTGTTTAGAAGGAAGTGCCCGGCCTCCCCTCCACCTCACAAGACAATAATTTCCCTACAGCAAGACCCACAAAACTGCAACCAGCGTTTGGGTTTCTCCAGCTTTGGAGGCCAACTAACTCCTAGCCATTGCTCTCCGCAGAGCACGTGCCATGGCAGTTCGTTAGCCATTCGTTAGTTCCTCCCCCTTCCCATCTCCATCAGCCTCACCCCACCTGGGCACTCCTGAGATCTCTAAAGCGTTTATTACAATGACAAAACACCCAGAAATCTGGCCCAGGGATGCTGCCTCCAAGGCTGGAATGACCCTGCTGTGGGATTTGCTCATCGATTGTCTCTGTGAGGAGTTGCCTCAGTCCTCAGCAAGGCAGGAGAGAACAGAACGGGCCCTCCACCAGCCTCACCTTGGCTCTTCATGATGGTGCAGACGGTCACCCCGCGGACGCCCTCTTTCAGGAGGCTCTTGCTGATCTCCGACACCTGGGCGTTGTAGGGGCTCAGGATGGCGATGCTCTCCGGCCGGATGGTGCCATCTAGTGTCAGCTGCTTTGCCAGCCTCACCTGGGGACACCAGGGTCCTCTCACCTGGGAGCGGTTGCCAGAGGGGACCAGCACCCCATCCCCAACGCCAGGCAGACACTGCCCCCCACCCATACTTTGACCTCTATCGCTACTCATCATCCCTCCGCGATCCCCAGAGTGCACAACGCCCTCCCTTCTGCATCTCCAGCAGCTCCCCAGGACCCTCCTCACCGCCTGCTCCACTTCTTCTGGGTTAGCTTTGGAGTTCTCGTTTCCCTCCTCGGTAGAAATCATGAGGCTCTGCTCCTTCCCTTCCACGTGCCCGAAGATGATCGGGCAGCAGCCGTTGTCTTTGTGGTGGAAGACACTGGGTTCACGGAGAAGCTGGGGGCACGTTTTCAGCTGCGCTTCATAAAACTCCTGGGATGGGAACTCGCAAATGCTTTTGTGCTGGCAGAGAAAAGGGGAGAAACAGAGATGAACGAAAAAGAACTTCTCAAACAGCAAGTGCATTATTTGTTACTTTAGGAAGGGAAAGCACTAATGGAAAATAATGGAAAATAATGGAAAATATCTGTTTCCCAGTGGTTTGAGGCAAGCCCTGATCAGCAGCATTTTCCATGAAGAAGAAAAGACAATCCACTTGAGGAAGGCCTCACCATGCGGTACTGTGTATCCAGCATCCAGGCCTGGTTCCGGTAGCGCTCAAAAAGAGATGTCTCCATGCCAAGACTCTTGCAGAAGTCATTGTTGACCACAGGCCGCAGCTGTTTGTGATCCCCAAGCAAGACAACCTGGAACGAAGAGTGGACACCTCATCTATGAAGGTGGTGGCCCTGGTGAAGGCGATCAGCTCTTTGGAAGGCTATTTGCACACAGACATCTGTGGCTTCTTATTAATGTTACGGTTACAGCAACCTCCATCAGAGGCCATGTTGGGCATTACACAAAGATCCCGACCCGGATAATGCGGAGCCTTGTTCCCATCTGACAGGAGAAAGACATCATGTCGTAAGTCTACTGAGATCTGCTCTGTGCCTCTTATCACGTTGACACTTTGTGCTTGGGTCAGCACATTGTTGGATGGCAGTGATACCCACCCTTTAAAGAAGCACCAAAAATCCAGCACCACTTGTTTTGTCTTGCAGAAAGCCAAGAGCAGGTTTAGAGGAGGCCATGTGGGTGTAACGGCCTGCAGAGAGCTGAGCGGCTACGCACAGCAGAGGCCAGCAGAAACCATAGATCTCCACCACAGCTTTCAGGCCTACAGGTCTTATGACTGCTTTATGCAATATTTGGTAGGCATGGTGGTCTCGTGTTGACAGTTGGACTTGATGATCTCTTGTCCAACCGTAATGATTCTATTATTCTGTATGAACAGATGATGCACAGTGCATACATCTAGTGAGAATACTTATGGACCCCTCTGTGCCCCAAGATCTTAATTAGTTATAGTTAGTGTACTAACTATAGTTAGTAGAGTTACACCTCAAAGCAAACAACTCCCTGAAGGCCGAAACATTGATACGCCATCATAGATACTACCAAGAACAACCGTAAAAACTGGTAAAACTTGGAAGAGCAGCATGGTCAGGGGTGGAAGAGGTTTGAGAACCCTGAGCAGCCGTCTGAGAGATGCATCTTTGGAAGGGACTTACCTTCTCAGCATGGCGGTGGCTCACCAAGGGGATGAGGGTCTCGGGCTCCGTGGACATGGCGCACTCATCAATGATTATCTGCTTGATGCTGAGCTGCTCCAGGGAGGTGGCAGACGCGGCGGAGCACGTGCACAGGATGACATCGTGGTTTGCCAGCTGAAACGCACGAGCGGCTGACAGCTGATTTTTGTACCTGGTGGTCAATGCAGAAGACTCCAGCTTACACATAAGGGAAACACCTCCGTGTTCCTCACACAGGAACCAAGCAGAGGCTATACCTTCCCAAATTATTATGGCTCTATCTCCCTCCCCAGGATGAGCCGGTGTTCCCAGGAAAGGGCTTTGGATGGACACCGCAGGACATGTGCTTTGTCCTGAACTCAAGAGGGCAGGCACTTGGGGCAGAGGATGCAAGTGTCACACGGACACGTGGCTTTTGGTCCAGAGGGACAGCAGCACCAGAGCAGAAGCGATGCTGAGGCTCTGTACTGTACCAGGAACCCCGAGCTAATCCCTTTTTATCATCATTCCAAACACACAACTTATTAATCCTTATTAATCCTTATTAATCTGTCTCGGTGTTTGCACCCCATCCCTTGGCCTGCATGAGCCAGGACCAATCTGCTGACTTTCACTCTACAGTTGACGTCAGCTGAGACCCAGCAAGTGCAGCCCAAACCTCTTCTGGCAGGGGGAGGAGACTGCCGCACCGCGCGCCCTCGGGCAGCGCTTGGGAGGTGGCGCACGGCCAAAGTCAGCCGTCTCTCACCAGGGCCTCTTTCTACTCACTTCCTTGTTTCTTCTTCCGTTATCTGCTCTCCTTTGTTCATCCGAGCGTCAAAGTTACAGATCTCCCGCCAGAAAGGGCTGGGCGGCCGCCGGATGCGATGATGCAGGATTATTTCGCTGAATAAAGAGTCAATATGTAAATATTTCCCCCCAACATTGACCCAAATGAACTCTTCTGCAGTGAGGCACACCTGTCTATGTGCAGCAACCCCAAGAGCTAAGAAGTCACAGCCAGACTTTTCCATCTTTATCGACCTAACACTTAGTTCACCCTTGAGGACAGAAAATACAACCACTTTTCTGGGATGTTTTCAACAACCTGGGTTTCCTGACTAGGTGTGGCATTAGACTCTACACCTTCACTTGAAAAAATGCAGTACAAAGCAGGTAAATAGTGCTGCTCCACGGCACTGGAGTGGAAACTGCATCTGCCCCAGCTTGTCCACCTTCACCAGCGCAGAAACCGTGGCTCCCCAGCACTCCCAGAGCCGCGGGGCCACGCGGTCCTACCTGAGCTCACGCTTTGGTTTCGCATCCCGCAAGGCTTTGCGGGAGAGGTGCCGGTTGCTCCCGGGGTACGGGTATTCCATCGTCTCGATGGCCTCCCCGTAAACCCTCAGTGGTTTCAGGGTCTTCATCTTCAGCAGCATCTCTGGGGAGGGAGAAGAGGTCAGCTCAGACAGCCCCAGGCACCGGCAACGCCGAGAGAGCTCACAGCCTGCGAGGTGCCCAGCGTTCGCCACGCGCTAACCTCTTCTCAGCAACCCAGTCCTTGCCCTGCAGTGAAGGGTCTCCTGTAAGGACCAGCCCCGCTCTGTGCCCATCCTGCCTCCTGCTCACAGCCACGTGTTCTCCCTCCCACCAGTACCAGCCACTTCAGGGGCTTAAAACCAGTACTTACCAGCAACAACATCAACAGACTTGTTGGACGGGCCACAGTACAAGATGCACTTTCTCCCGTTGGGCTTTTCTTCTTCAGAAGATGGTGTTTGCTCCCTCTCAACGCTCTCCTCGTTCAGCTTATGGAACCAGTAGACAATGTGAGTTCCAACAACAGTTTTTCCAGTGCCTAGAAAAGCAAGGAGGTTGCTGAGAACACTTTAACCACAACACTTGTGTTCTAGATCAGGATCCGGATGAACAGCCATGAAATAAAATCAAGAATGGAGGGGACTGCGTTGAACAGCTGTGGATGGTGCTGACCCATGCTACCTTCTCCTGTCTCACCAAGGGTCCTATGGAAAGGCTGCCCGGGGTCGTGGTGGAGTCACTGTCCCTGGGGATATTTAAAAGATGGGTAGATGTGGCGCTTAGGGACACGGTTTAGTGGTGAACTTGGTAGCGTTAGGTTAACAGTTGGACTCCACGATCTTAAGGGTCTTTTCCTAAAGGATTCCATGAAAGCAACAGATGAGCTCCGCCCTGCCCTTCAAAATGAAGCAGCCACGTACTCCTGCCATCCCCCAGCCGTACCTGGTGGGCCTTGGATGAGCGCGAAGGATTTCCTCAGAGCGTTCAGAATAGCCTGGTTCTGGCTCATGTTGAGCTTCCTGGTGCTGCCAGGGAGATCAAAGGATTTTTTCTGCAGGATTTTGGACACTGTCACTGTTACGCAAAGAGCCAAGAAAACAAGTGTAAAGGTTACTGAAACAGCACACAGGTGATGCAACAGGAGGGTGCCGCAGGTGCCAAGCAACCGCCGCCCGTTTACAAGACCACCGAAGAGTAACCCTTGTCCCGAGCCAAGATGTTCTGCCCAGGAGCCCTCCCTGTGCGTCCTGGGGATAAACATCACCCGTGCCACTCAGCCCCTACGGCAGGCACCCACGGAAGCTGCGGGGCACCTGCCTGGCCAGAAGGGAAGAGAGGCGAATGTTTGCACCTACCTTTTTTAGGAGGTTCATGGCCGAGGGCAATGCTTTTAGCGAGCTCGGAGGCATGCTTGAGCCTCCAAATTGCCTTTTCTTTCCGTCTGACAGAGAGGGAAAAATAAGAATGAATGGAACGTAGCACAGAACAGCAAAAATGCTAATACAGCTTTGTACAACTGCCTTATTTATTCCTTCTCTCTGCATTAAATCCTTCCTCAGAGAACTCAAACCAAAACAGCCCTCATTCTGCTTTTCTGCCTCTGGGACTATTTCTCAAGAGCTGAGCCTGCAAAGATGTGGAGAGCAAGGAGCACAACTTCTGTCCCAGCTCCGTTTTATTCTGGCCCGCCCCATTTTATTGGGTTAGCTCCTCATTTTTGCCTCAAATCCACGATACAAAAAGGAAGCAGATTCTGCCCCAAAATAGCTGCAGCAGGCGCGGGTGCGCAGCAGTCCATGCTGTGCACAAAGAAGGGCAAGCCAGGCATCAGCTCTGCTTTAATAAGGGCAGATCTTGTTTCACAGCAAGAACAGAGAGGAACGATTGGGAAATCAGGGAGCCCTTCTGCTGAGCACAGCCTGATCCAGTGCTTCACGCTGCCGTTTACGACACACATTGCTGCAAGCCTGTAACACGTGGAACAGACGCCCGCGCAAACTTCAGCACGGCACCTTCCCCCGTCTCCCCATTCTCAGGGTCAACCAGAAGAGCAAGAGACCATCTGGGTCTGGGAGATGCACCCACCCACCCCCCCGCCAACAACCATCAACAGCCCAACAGCATGGCGAGGCGGAGCGGGGTAAAGACTTTTTTTTCCAGGGGATCAGCCGCAGCAGCGAGCAAAGCCCATTTGGGTGCAGCAAAGGAGTCCCGTGCGAAGGCGCTGCTCTGCACGGAGAGGTTAACCAGAGCACGACCGCGAAGCACACTTACACATCTGGCAGCATCTTTGGTATGAGCTCCACCGTGAACCTGGCAGAGGCCTGTGAGATCTCCACAGGGATGTTCTCCATAGACATGTAGTGGATGTAAAAGTTCATAGTCTGCTGAGCAGTCCTGTCGGATTTTTCGTCTTCGCTGAACTCTTCAGTGACCCCATGAGCCACCCAGGTGTAGGTATCTGGATCAATCACAAGATTACTTTCTGCCCTCCCCTTGTTGAGAAATGTCAGGTTCTGGAGGCCATGGCTAAGGCATTCCTCATCGCTTTGAAAGCTCCCAAGCTTCAGCCCACCCAAGCGAATGCACAAGTAACAGTTGTTGAAGTCCACTTCAAGCGAGCACTCCTCCAGAAACTTTTTGCTTAGCACGAAGCTCCCTTGCAGCTGTCCTTTTCTTGTCCTTTGCTTTGCCCAGGTTATTTTGACATCGTGGAGGACAATCGAGTCATTTTCGGCCACTGCACACGAAGCAGACTCCATGGCGCTCATCGGCATCCACACCTTGTTGTACTCCGCTGGGTGCTTGTACTTGTCTTTGGAGGGCAGGGTGGCGTAGGCGGAGAAGCAATCGATCGGTTTTTCCGTGTGCTGCAGGCAGATGTCAAATCCCGGCGTCACGCACCACAGCTGCACAAAGGGCACCAGGAAGCCCCGGCAGACGTCGGTGGTGAGCTGGAACTGCAGCGCGTCGCCAGCGCTCAGCTCCAAGGAGAGCTCCATGTAGTGCGAGCACTGGCTCTTCCTGACCCGGCCCACGTGCCTCTGGTACAGCTCCTTGCTCTTCCGAAGGAGCGAGGCGGCCGTCTCAAACTCCTCTCTCCTGATGGCTGCGAGCACGTCTTGCCAAGTCTGGGTTCCGAGGAGGGTGACGCTGCGGTCGCGGAGAGGTCCTTCCCGCAGGCTGTGCTCCTTCATTGTCTTCGCAGAGTACATCCTCCTCTTCCACATCAGCCTGATGCTGCTCTGCTGCTGGAGGAACGTGGGCTGCTCTATCAGCTGAAGAGACCGGTAGTTAATTATCTGGGGATCCGGAAGACTCTCTTTGTTCAGTGGAAAGAGGGCCTTAAAATGCTTGTTCATCCCTTCAACATCCACTACGAAGGCGATCTTCTGCAGGACTTGGCCTTTCAGCTGGGTGGCCATCTGCAGGCAGCGGGCTCTCTTCTCGTACATCACCGCCTGGGAGTTCTTTCTGTTGAAGTCATGACAGAGAAACTCAATGTCGTCCACAGAATAGACGATGGGCTTCTTGCGGATCACGGAATGAAGGTGCCGCTGGACCACGACATCCATGTACCGGCGGATGGGAGAGGAAGCCCAGGTGTAGGAGTCAACGTGCAGGGAGTAATGGCCTGCTCTCGACTGGACGGTGGAGTTGGAGCAACTGAAATAGGAGCGGCTGAGCAGCCTCCTGAACTCCAGGGCCACGGGGGCCAGCTTCGGGTGGATGTCGTCAGTAACGATAAGGTCTACCATCTTGTGGAAGTCACGGACGTTAGCAGCTGCCTGCAGGTGCTCCCAGATGGGGGAGAGGAGGCCGAACGTCACATTTTTAGAGGAGTCTTGGCCAGGAGGCATCTCTCCCAGGTGGTGTGAGAGATGGATGGACAAAGGAAGGAGATGGCTGTACTTGTTTTTCATGAGTGATAACTGCTGAGAGCTTGGCTCACACTGACACCGGAGAGGAGTGACATTTCTGGTGTCCTCCTGGTTGGTGAGGAACTCGGCCACAAAACTGTTGAACATGATCATTAACTCCTCTATCATCTGGTGGGACCCTCTGTTACCCGGGGAACTTTCCTCATCCAGGCGGTCATAGAAACGGTCCTCCTGCAGCCGAAACTTCCGATGGATCCTGGAGAAGTGATAAGCCACCGCTATGCAGTCCTCCAGGGTGTCAAAACGAAGGGCCCTTCCCCCTCCCCTGTAGTGGTCCTTAATGCAGAGCTCTGCCTCTTCATAGGACAGCTGCCTGTCCGAGCAGATGACAGAGACGGTGAAGACTTGCTCTAACATCTCATCAGTCTCCTTTTCTATGGTGACAAACAAGGAGATCACCCGACGATCTTTCTGCGGCAGCAGGCTGCAGACATCTTGGCTAATGTGGGGTGGGAGCATGCACAGAGGCTCCTGGTTGGGAGCATAGTAGGTGACACCCCGCTTCTTTGCCTCCAGGTCCAAGGCGCTGCCTTTGGGAATGATGCCAGCCACGTCTGCAATGTGGATCCCAATCTCATAGCGATGCCCAAGATCCCTAACGCTGACGGCATCGTCCAAATCTCTGGCACCCTGGGGGTCAATGGTGAAGGTCGGGTAACTCCGACAGTCCTTCAGCTTCTCCTTGACGAGGTTTATTTTACTGCTGGAGGGGTACTTGGCTGACTCCTTGGTGACAGCAGCTGGGTATTTCTTCTCCAAACCATACTCCAAGTCGAGGATCTTTAAGCCTTCTTCCAGGGTCAATGCTGCATGCAGAATCTCCGTTATTATCCCCAGAGGGTAGTAAAACCCTTCCCGCCAGGAGATAACCTGGACGCAGAAGAACTGGCATCTCCTCGTCTCCTGGCTGATCTTCTCACAGCTGACCACTCTGTACTTCCCGTTGACAAGCCTGCGGATGGGAATGACGTTGGGCTTCTCTTTCAGCCCTGGCACGAATATTTTGGTGACAGTGGGATCGATGGGTATCATCACCCGGGGATCAAATTCATCCATCATGCAGATGAAGGTCCGTTCTCTCTCCGTGCGCTTTAAGATGCCCACCACCTTCCCCTGTGGGCGGTGGTTGCCGCTCTCAGCCGTGCTGTTCTGCAGGATCTCCACCAGCACCTCGTCCCCGGTGAAGGCCGTCCCGCAGTGGACTCTGCCTTTGATCTGAATGGACATCGCAGGGGAGTCGTTGAGGGTGAAGGCAGAAGCTCTGTCAAACCTCTCTTTGATCAGCTCGCATCTCTTGTACATTTTGGGGTGCATGTGCAGATACTCCTGCATCACCTGAGAAGAGAAGCTGACATATTCCTGCCTGTCTTCCCGCAGGTTTGAAGCCTCAGACTTCACGTTCAGCAGCCCTTCTTCAGACACCGTCACCAGCACATTCTTGCTCTCGTCTAAGAGCTCCTGGAGGATGGGATCATCGGGATTCACGCTCTCAGCCTCAGAGCTCCAGGAATCCGTGTCACTGTCCTCCTCGTCCACCTCTGGGCTCCTCCTGCTCCAGCTGTCCTTGTCACACGCAGCCTGTTTGATCTGGGCCATTGTCAGGCTCTCCGGGAAGATGCTCCCCTTCTCGATGCACTGCTGGATGAAGCGCTTCCATACCTTGCTGCACTGGCCGTGGGAGCACAAGGCCACGGCATCCCCCACTGCAATAACCAGCGACTGAGCTCGGGTCATGATGGTGTTGAGCACCCTGGCTTCGTTGAAGAACTCAAGGTGGTGGGAGGCCAAGAGACGCAGGCTCTCGCTGGTGTGCACTGTGCTGATGATGATGACCCGGAACTCCCGCCCTGCACCAGAGGGGACAAGGGAGAAGTCACTCACTGGAACCCAACAAGGAAGACCCTGTCTGGCCGCCACCCGGCGCTCTGCCCATCTACACTGTGTTACGTGGCTGTGGGCTGATGTCACCTCGCTTGGCTGAGCCATGGGAGTCACCTGATGCGAATAAAGCAGCTCTTGGGGATTGTGAGGGCCTCCAGGCATGAACCAGGATGGACACCACCGCCACCCATGCACCAGGGAGGGACGGGCAGCACGGACACGGGAGATAGGCAGGGCACCAGACCAGCGCAGCCGCGAGCACCCGTGGAGCGCCCCGCACGCTCAGTGCCACCGGCAGCCCCCGCCAGCCGCTCCTCACAAACATGGGGAGAGTCCAGCCGCTCCTCACAAACATGGGGAGAGTTTTCCGTGAATCCCAAATCCCTCTGGAAATGGAGGGCCTTGCAGGAGCAAGAGCAGTGACCGTTGGCAAGAATGCCTCTCCCCTCAAGGCCAGCTCTGCTGGCGGGTCACAGCAAATAAAAACAGCAAGAGGCACCCTGGTGACTTCAGGGCTGGAAAGAGCCTGCAAAGCAAGGGCGTGGAGATCAGAAACACACCCCAGGGGTCAGCTATTCTCACCACGAGGAGTCCCAGCTGCACAATAAAAGAGAAAAAAAAAAACCAAAAAAAAACCCCCAACCACGGATGAGTCATAAGCTAAGTCCTTGAGGACAAAACCAGCCCTGTCCCTCTCTCGTCACCCAGCGCAGCAGGCTCCTCCTTTAGCGAGCTGCTCTGCGATTTCTGCTGTGACCGGTACCCGCGGGCCATCCTGGTTTCAATTCCCCTCTATTACCAACATCCCCCGCTGGTCCTTGGCGCTTCACATGACTCACACATGCTCAGGTCCCCGGGATGCCCTGACAGGGTTCCACCCTCCTACAAAGCAAAGTCCATCTATCTGAAACCAGCTGACAGCTGGGTGCAGATTTAATTCAGTGAGAAATCTCATTCACTGAGGGAAGGGCAAAGCCAAAGCACTACCAACCAGGAGGGGATGGAGATCAGCCAGAGGATTTCCAGGCACTCCTTGCTAACCAGTGCTACGCACGCTGTGGCTGCTACCTGCAGCGCTGGCAGAGCCATGGGGGGCAGCAGGAGATCTCTGCCTAGCAGCATGGCGTGCACCCTCCCAGAGAGGTTCCTTTGCCAGGAAATCAGCCAGGTATTTTGGTTTTTAGCAAGGAGGACAATGCTACAATGCCAGAAAGACCTCTGCTAACAACCCAGCATCTCTTCCCCCTGCTCATTACGCAGTGGCTGTAGATAGACTCTCCTGTCCACCAACACAACCGCAGAAGTTCTCCCTAGCACACAGAAGACCTCACAGGGCAGCCAGGCATGACTATTGCACAAGACACAAACCTGGCAAGTTTTCGTAGTTTTCTACCACCACATCTTGTAGCTGCTTCTTTCTTAGTTCTTGTCTTGTTGCAGAAACCTGGTAAGAAAGAAAGAAGCACAACTGAACAGAGTTTCAGCTCAGAAACGCCTCCCACCTAACACCATGGTCCCTCACCCTTCTCAGCTGCAGGTTCCCCAAGAAAGTCACTCAACAGCAATCGCACATCCTGGGCTGACTTCACGCAGCCAGTGCTCCCAGCCTGCCCTACAGTTAACCTGCCCACAGGATGCTGACAGAAACCTTCAGCGAAACCATCCCACCACAAGGCACCTCTGCTCCGACCACCCTTGACACACGACCCAAATGGAGGGCGCCTCAAAAAAACACTGGTGGCAGGCAAGACCCCAGAGTCCGTATTTTTGCTAGCATGAGAGGCAGGTTCATCATAAAGAGAGTCCAGCATTTATTGGGGAGTGTTTAGAGAGCGGTCAGCAGTGGATGTGAACACGTGGTTCCCCTACGTACCTGATTCCCGTGGGAGACCACACAGATCCTCTTCAGATCTCTGACACCCCACTCATCTGGCCACCTCTGATAGATCTCCTTCACTTTCTCAGTCACTTGTATTATCTCGGAGGTGTTGTGCCAAGAAATCATGGACATATCCCTTTCAGCCACGCCAGCCACGTGGCAGAACACGAGCGGGTAGATTTCGGGATGGGGCGGGATGTTCCCACTGGCTTGGATAGCGTTGCCTTTGCCAATGTAGAAGTGCTTGGAGACAAACTCAATGATACCTGCGGTGGAACGGTAGTTCTCATTGAAGATGATCCTGCTCTTCGTGGCCACTTCGTGCCTCTCTTTCTGGTAAAACTGAAAGAGTCGGTTCAAGAGGGTGTGATCGGCAGATTGCCCATCCCCAACGCAGAACAGCTTCGGGGTTATCTGCATGTGGTCCCCAGCGAGGACAATCCTGGTCTCAAAAGTGGCGTAGGAGAGCGGAACCAAAGCTTCGCACTCCAGCATCTGAGCAGCCTCATCGATCATGATGTGGGTGAAGTAGCCCGGGGCAACTTTCAGGTTTTTGGATAGCATGGAGGTGGTAATGATGATGTGGTGCCTGTCGATCTCTGCCCGCGTGGGGTGCCGGAAGGAGCGCTGGTCTGGCGAGAGGCAGCAGTACATCTGGGTGATGGGATCGGTCAGGTTGACGGGACGGTCAGTGGATATGATCCGCAAGGGAACGGCCCACGGGTGCCCGTTGGTCACGTAGTGATGGAAGTACTCCCGGATGTAGATGTCCGCAGCGCTGGAGGGGAACAAAAGGGGAGATTTATGAAGGAACTCTAAGTGCCGTTCCCAGTGCTGTGACCGCCATCCCAAAGCGCTCTCTGATCATTCACCAACACGCACCCAAAATCTCCCCCAGCTTTGGCTGACAGCGCGCTCGTCACAGGAGACATTCACATATGCGCATGTTTACGCAGCCACCAATTCCAAGCCTATTTTGAGAGCACGGCTTAAAATAGGAGTTGGTACTCCAGACTGGGGCATCTCGTGATGCTCATCTGGGGAAATGCAGTGTACCCAACAAAATCTGCGGCCCTGCGTCTCTCCGGGGCCGAGTCACAGACGTGACCCAGCGCCCCTCTCCTCTGACAGCTGACCATCCCCAGCCCGGGCGGGTGGTACAGGATCTGCAGAAGAAGCTTCAGTGCAACCAGGCAGCCTGAACCGGGCTAAGATTAGCAGTCCCCCATCTATTATACATGAAAAGCGAAGGCAGTGACAGCCTGCGGGGTCGGACGTGGACAGCCTTTCCCGTGAAACTGCTCTAATTTTAACAGTCTCGCCCTGGTTTCTCTGAAGGCAGATTAACGGCAGTCAGACCAGATCTGCGCTTCCCCTTCCCCAAACTCTCCTTGGAAAAGTGAAAAAAATTGGCATGTGCACAGAGCGCGATAGATTTCAAGGGCAAGTGGAGCACAATATTGTCCCAGCCAGGTCGGGAAAGGGCTTTCTACTTCTTCCAGGGCACAGGAAAGGCTGGGAAGAGCTAACTGTGTCTCCAGCCCCTCCTCTGTTTCATAAGGACGCAGGAATACGCTGCCTCTTCCCCAAAGACTTCCCCTCGTGCCAGGCTTCTTCCTAGCAGGAAGGGCTAGAGCCGTTTAAGACACATCAAATACAAAAATGAAATTATTTGAAGAGGTAATTGAAATGCATGTTAAGAAAAGGGCAGCTCAGCTCCGTCTCATACAGCCTGGCTTCTCCTCATGCCATCAGGAAAGCGATGGACCAGCGCAGGGACTGAGCCCGTGACTCCGGCTGCCCCTTCCCTCCCCGCTGCTGACCTGTTAGTGTGAGTGCAGATCAGCACCCGCGTGTTGGGCTGCCTGAGGATCTCCATGGTGGCCATGGCCAAGGTGAACGTCTTCCCCGTGCCGAAAGGCCCATAGATGAGAAGAGGTGGGACCTGCCGGCTGGTGGTTGCCTGGCCTGTGATGAAGGAGATGGCAAGTTTCTGCTTGCTGTTCCCTTTCTGCGGTGACCCGAGAGAGTAGGGGACAGAGCAACTGGCGACATCTGGTAGGACCAGCTTCTCATCCAACAGACGGTCCACAGCCTGGTGCCACTGCCGGAACAGCAGCTGGTCAATTTGGAACTGGATCTCCACCTTGTGGGAGGTGTTTGGCTTGAAGTTCAGCTCTGAGCAGCATCTCTTTGGTATCTGTAGCCAGATGGTCTTCTCCGTGGTGGCTTTATGCTCCACACTGACCTCGTAAACCCGATTGTCTACCGGTGGGTCAAGCGCCAGAAAAGCCGTGGGCACGGACCTGCTCAGCAGATAGCCCTCGTCTGTGTCCGGCGAGAGGTTGTACGGGGTAGGCACTTCAGCAAACAGCTCACCAGAGAGGGCAAACTTCATCCCCACGGAGAGGCTCTGCAGCATGGGGGTCAGCGAGATGAGGACCCGCAGGTTGAGTCTGAAAGGAGGGAAACACAACGTCTCTGAACGAACAGCAGAGAACTGGCCCACCAGGTCACCAGCAGCCGCCCTCCCCACCGCGGAGCAGGGATTGCTACCTACACCTGAGAGAGTCTGCTGGCCCCTGAGCACGCAGAGCCAGAAACCATGCTCCAGCTAATCCACGGGGCAGGACGGGACCCAGCCCTTCCCCTCCTATCACCGCCCAGAAAGCCACCTCTCTTGGCAGGTTTCTACCCTTCTGCGAAGGTGTCCCAGGACCCAACCCCGAAGGGACGGACACTTCAGTAGCAGCACGGCCCCAAGGGTTAGCAATGGGCCGGTGGCCCACAGCGAGGAGGAGCCCCTTTGATCCACGCCTGGCACTTACTTGGCAATCAGAGCCTGTTCGGCCTCTTCCTCATGGAAGAGGAAGTTGTGCATCCTCTCACGATAGTTGAGACGGGTGATGGGAACGGTGACACCACCCTCACACTGATAGTCCAGTGCGAGGGCAGGAGGTTTGTACTTGGCCAGCAGATCCACATCTTCACCGGTCCTTGGCACGCTGGGAACGATGAACCGGTTACCTCTATCCCATCGCACAAAGTTGACGGGGCGGCTGCTCTCCCTGCTGCCGGGGACGTGCTGGGGGGCCTCCCGCCGGCCCACCTTCACCTTGATCTTCTGCATGAGGACGGGGCGTCTCCCGAAGTCAAACACCACCCACTGCTCGAAGATGCCCAGCGTGCAGCACTCCAGGCAGACCTCCACCAGCGCGACGGGTGGGGAGGAAGGCAGGGTGGCCACGCGCTCCCCCCGAATGTACTGGAGGCCCCGGGAAAGCCCGTTCCCCGAGAGGTAGAAGTTGGCTCCAGGTTCCCGCTTCAGTAGTGCCACGTGCTGCAGGGTCATCTGCCGGTCGAGGAGAAGACAGGGACACGGTGAGGGCAGCGCGCGGGAGGAGCCCAGCAGCCGACCAGCTCCTCCCAGCAGCGTTTCCTACTGCAACTGCAGGAACCAAACACCACACCGGACCTACGGCGTTCCTGAAATTCTCCTGAAAGGAGCTTATTCCTTGTGCAACCCCACAGCAATTATTTTAAGCTTTTAAAGAACCTCAGCTTTCAGTTTTAGAGCAATTGAGCCAGACTGCTGCAAACAGGAAATCTCCCGTGTTAGACCGAGGCTCCTGCCCCCAACACCCACAAAATCCCAGGAAAAAAAAAAGTGGCTGAATCCAGTTATCTGTGATGATATGTGGGAGGCGCTGGGAGCGGCCGAGCCCGCTCCAGCCACGCGGCACGAGACAAGCCAGGAGCTGCGGTGGCTGCACCCGCCACGCGTGAGCCTGAGCTGCTCCCAAATACCCGACACACGTCCTCATTCGCCACCCCAAAATCCCTGTCCTTCTGCCCCTTGCAGAAATCCTAATTAAAAAAACACAAACAAAAAGCCCCAAGAGACAAGGACAGCGGCTCGCAGGCTCCTGCTGCGCAGAGCTGGGCTCACCTGGGAGTGGACTCTGAAATTCCACCGGTATTTCAGCCTCCTGTCCTCCAACTGCACGTGCAGGGGCTGCTCACACACAACTCTGACGCCCTCGACGTGCTCGGCCATCTGCGGGAGGCACGGGAGGAACGGGGCTGAAGGCAACGCCCCAGGACGCGCTGCCGAGCCCTCCACAGGGCCACCTTCACACCCTACGTCCTCCCGAGAGGGGACGGTGGGTAAATCCTCACCCTCCAGCCTCACCCACCGCTGCCCGATGTTCCCCGTTGGGAAACGGAAGGACCCGGGCGGAGCAGCGCAGGCGGGTACCCCGAGCAGGCTCTCAGGTCGCCGTCTCAAAATCGGGGAGGGAATGGGGACACAACATCCCTGTCTGCATCAGCGTCAGAAAGGGGAGCAGCAGCCTCCATCCCCAAGCTCTTACGCAAGAGGCTTCCTGCCAAACTCGCTCCCACCCCGCCAGCCCGCACTCACAATCAACACCTCGTTGGAGCACGTCCGATACTCGGCGATGAGCCGGTCCTGGTAAGACAAGAGCCCTTCCTTCAGGGCTTGCTTCTTCTTCCTCGAGGCCACCTTCACCCTCTGGATCCACTCCTGCAGCTCCTCGGTGGAATGAGCCTTGGTGCAGCCGTTCCCCATTTCGCACACCTCCGCCCTGTCGGGAGAGAGCCGTCCCGGGTGGCACGGGGCTGCGCGGGGAGCCGGCCGCTGCCCCTGCCCTCCTCCCCGGCCGCACCCGCCGTCTTACCTGCCGCACAGCGAGAACTTGGTGAGCCCGAGCGGCGGCGCGCGGTGAACCCACTGGACGGAGGTGTCTGCCGAGAGCATCTGCACGTGCTCCACGGAGGAGCAGTGGCTCTCGAAGCTCTCCTGCGAGCTGAAGGTCACCAGGCAGACGCGGCAGTAGAAGTGCGCCGGCGCGGGCGCCGCTGGCTCGCTGCTGGCGCCGCAGGTCCCCGCGGCCGGCAGCAGGTCGGAGCGAACCAAGCCGTCCTCCCTCTCAGCGTTCCAGACGGCCATCTCCACGTCGCTGTGCGCGTACTGGCAGCGCTGCGGGCCGTGCTTGCAGGGCTGGCCCCGGGAGACGAATCTGCAGTAGCTGAGGGTGGGCATGAACTCGGGGCAGGGCCGGACGGCGCTGTACTGCTGCTTCCTGCGGCTGTCCGACACCACGTGCACCAGGAGCGGGTCCCAGGCCCGGTGGTACTCGCAGAGCCGCCCCTGACCGCCCGCCGAGATGCGCTGGGGGCAGCCGAAAAAGCAACGCTTGCAGATCTCCTGGAACTGCCCCCCGAACTCGCTGGTGATCTCGCCGGCGACACTGGCCGTGGGGTGGGGGGCGTTGGCCGTGGTGGAGTGACCCCCCAGCTGCGCCCGCAGCACCGCCGCCTTCAGCCGGCGCCGCTCCAGCTGATGCTCCCTCTCGAAATTCCAGACCATGGCCTCCTCCGGGCTCCAGGCGAAGGTGCACTGGCTCTTGTGCTTGCTGCAGCCCAGCCCCACCACGTAGTACCTGCAGACGGCGTAGCGGGCCGGGTTGGGGAAGCCCGGCCGCCGGAACACCTTCCTCCAGGCGGTGCCGCGGCGGCTGCGGCAGCGGGCCAGCAGGATCTCGTACATGCACTTGTGCTCCACCTCCCGCAGGTGGTAGGTGATCTCGTTCTCCTTCACGCTGCACTTGGAGCAGACCAGGCGCAGCTCCAGCTGCTGCTGGAGGCTGCCCAGCGGCACCCCCGGCCCGTTGGCCGTCGGCATCCTCGGCGGTGGCTTGGGTGCAGCAAAATTAACGGCGGGACGTTCCTACGAGGCGATGCCGGGGGGAGGAGGTGCCATGGGGCGGCCGTGTCTCAGCTCTCTCTGAACCCACTGGCCATCGGCACGTGTTGCAAAGCCTGACAAAGAAAGGAGGAACAAGCGGCTTAGCAAGAAACATCAGCCAGGCCCTGGCTGGGCGCACGCCGAGGCACCGGCACAGCCTGGCCCCACTCACCAGCCAGGAACCTCACCCACCGCCCAAACCCACCAGACGCCCCCTCAGCACCCAAGGGCCAGGGCTCTGCCCGGCCCCGGGAGCAGCGGCGAGGGCTCAGCTCCATCCCGGCGTGCTGCAGCCCGTTGGCGTTTACTGCCCAACACAGGAGAGCCGCCTGCGCCAGAGGGCCCAGCACGGTCCCCAGGGCAGCCCCCACCCTCCTCCCGGACCGCGGCCGGACGATCCGACTTCTTCCCGCTGCCGGCGCCTCCCGCACCTCACTTCGCTCCTGCCAACTTTCTTTTTCCTGCTCTCCTGCCTGCCCCACGCCGAGCGGGAGAAACCCGGGTCCAGCCCCCCAGCCCATCTCCCCCCGCGGCACACAAGATTCACTGGGGATTAATTAACGAAGCAACCGCCCTCTTTGTTTCTCAGACGCAGCACCCGAGGCCGGGAGCCGGGCGTGCTGGGACAGGGACCCGCCGGCATCTCGACGGCTCGGGAAACATCCCGCTGGGAGAGCCCCGGCTCGCGGCGAGGAGGGCGACCCTGCTCCCTGCCCTCCCTGGCCACCGGCTCTGGCATTTGCCGGCAGTTTCCGGGGTAACCAGAGGCCTCGAGCATCCCCGGCGACGATGGGGTGCGCGGGGGCAGGCGGCTCGGGGCGCAGGGAGCGTGCCGGGGCGGATCGGCGGGCCAGGCAAAGCCACCAGCCTCGTGCCGAGCGCTCGCCCCGGGCTCTGGCTCTGGCTCTGGCTCCGCAGCCGCGAGGGCTCGGCTCCCTAGCGATACAGGGGAGGCGCGGTGTTTACGGCTGTGGCCGGCCGACAGAAGAGCAGCGCGGCAAACTTAGCGCTGCTTCTGCAGAAACGCTTCTCGCTTTTCACGGAAACTCCCGAACGAGGTGCTCGGTGCTGCGGGAGGCAGGTGCTGCCGCTGCCGCTCCGGCTGAGGCTGCAGGGAGGCAGCAAGCGGAGCATCGCCCGCCCTCCCAGCGCCCCGAGAGCCAGCTCCTCGCACCCCATCCCAGCACCACAGCACCCACCCGCTGGCCAGCCAGGAAGAAATCTCCTAATCCTACTTCTCCACCGCACATCGGGTCGGGCACGCGAGCGGTGGATAAACACCAGCCCTGTTTATCTCTCAAGGTCTGGCAGCGAGCCTGGCGCCGGGCAGGACCGGCTCTTCCTCCCCACGATTCGGGTCACCGTGCCATGCCGGCGGCTCTCCGCACCGAGAGCCCAATCGCCCCGACTCATCTCCGCACCTTCGCTTCCCAGCCTTTACGGGCAGCCCTCCCGCGCAGCAGGAGCTTATCCTGGGATCGGCTGCGTGGTCCTGCCTCTCATCTGTCCATTGACCCAACCGCCAGCGTCCGCAGGGATCACCGTGGTCCCGCGCAGGCAGCATCACCCGTGGGCTGCGTCCTGCGGGTACCGGGGCCCAAAGACCCGGCAGAGCCATGGGACACAAACACCAGTGCTGTGGAAGAGCATCTCCAACCCGCAGAGAGCCAGGGGTACCCCCATCCTCTGGGCACAACAAGGGCACAGTTCTCAGGAGAAAGTTTCTGCAGCTCGGCCGCGGCACAGGGTTCGAGAGCTCTTTCTTTGCTCTGGTTCTACCAGAAAAAAAAAAACAGGTTGGGGCTGCAGCAGAGGTTTTCGTGGTACCTGGCTGCTGACCATTGCAGGGAAGTTGTCTCACGCTGAAAGGAAACAACTTGGGGAGCAATAAAAAGAGAGGAGAGCGACTACAAACAACAAAAAGGCAGGAGGGGGAGCGGGATGCTGCGTCTCGTGCCCTCCGAGCCAGTGAAGGCAACACAGCGCTGGCACAGAGCTGCAGCCCCTGCGCCGGGGCACTGCTCCGGCCGACCCCCCCAGGGCATCGACGCCCGCAAACCCCCGTTCCACAGCCTTTCGGCTCCTTTGAAGCTGGCGGGGGTGAGCAGCGCGCTCCCAGCAGAAGCAGCACTTGTTTTGGGGCCAGCACCTGTGGCTTTGCGAAGCCTTTGGTTTCCCTCCGCCAGCAGCTTCACCTTCCCTCCTCTGGAATTCTCCTCCTTAGGACAAGTCCTCCAGGGAAAAGCACTCACGTTCGGGATTTGTGCAACGTCTGTGCCACGCTGTCATGGGTGAAAACTTCAAAATATCTCAGCAACGCAGGGGAGAGGAGATGAAATCCCACTACCAGCACTTGGCTGCGTGGAGCAGGAGCCCAGCTCCCCGGTCCCGGCACGTCCGCAGCCGCAGAGCCCAGAGAAGATGCGGTCCTGCAGCGGCGAGGACACCAACCCTCTCGTTAAACGCGTTAAAACTACCCGTAACGACCGGACCGGACAGCCAGGCTGTCACCAGTATTCGTGCCCAGGCAGGGCATCCCAGTTTGAGAAAGCTAAGAGGGAATATTCCGCCTTTAAAGGGTCAACTCCCTTGCTGTTTATTTTTTTAAGAAAGCCTTTGATTTTGAGTGAGCTGCCAGAACGTGCTCTGGGGCTGGAGGGAAGAGGAAGAGGAAGTGCAAACTCCTCTTAAAGCCTCCACACGGCACCGGCACTGAAGCCAAACTAAAGCCTTTTTCTCTCTACAACCACCTTATACTGGAAGAGAAAGGGAAAAAAAGGAAAAATATATGGGAAAATCCAAGCCCAGGCGGAGGAGAGGCAGGGCCCGAGGAAGCACGGGGAGGTGCACCACGACATCGCTGTCCTACTGAGAATAAAACTGATGTCAACAGGGCAAAATCCAACTGCGCCAAGGAAGGCGGGAGCTGATCGAGAGGACTGTTTACCAGCAAGCCACAGGCTGCTGTTTGCAAACAGAATTTTCTGCATTTTAAGAAAAACATCCTTCTCTACGCTGGTCCTGAAAATCCCAGCCTGGCGTTTAAAGCCAGTGGCACCCCGCTGATGGGGAGGCTGGGTCACTGCACGCCCAGCTCCATGCCCACTCACGGAGGCTCGTGGCCCCACCGGGGTGAGCATCTGCCTCTCTCCCAATTCCACGCACCCTCCCCAGGCTCCGACACGGGCATGCGCACTCACGGCCCAGCACCGGTCCAGCCTCGCTGCAAACCCAGCCGAGCCAAACCATGCCACCGCCTCGCTAACGGCATTTTCTCCGCGCTTGGGAAGACGCTTCGGGTCAGGGTTGGGGCACACTACGTCTGAGTGTCGTCCCCACAGCAAGCACCTCGCAGGGCTGTGCTGATGCCAGGGATCATCACACTTCCCTGAAAATGGCGAGTCGGAGCACGGCCGCGGCAGAGAAATGCTCATCGCGCCTCCAGGGCTGAGTCTGCCGCTCCGTACCCCTCTGCACCCCTCTGCCGGCCTGGCCCATCGGGAGGAAGGCGGCCGTTTTGTCAGGTCTCGCCTCGATTAATTATTGACAGATTAGCCAACGCGCTGCGCTGGGGCGAGCCACGCGGGTCGGGGTGCTGGGACAGCCCTCTGCGGGGACGGGGACAGGCCAACGGCTGGCCTGGGAGACCGCGTGCCTTGGGGACCGCAACCCCACGCCCCGCTTATCGGTCACAGCCAAGGACGAGACCTGGGCACCCAAGGAGTTGTTTCTGCGCAGAGCAGCGGTGCGGGACCAGCACAGCATCCCTGAGCACCCCGCGAGCACGCTGTGGGGCCAGAGGGTTCGGCACCGGTGAAGGGATGCTGCGCCGCAGATGCTGCCCCGTGCCACCCCATCACCAGCCGTCACCCCGCCTGCACCAAAACCTTGACGCCTCCAGCATTTCCCTCCCGGACAAACCCAGCCTGAGGGTTTCCTGAGGCCCCCGCTTTCCCAGCCTTTCCCGAGAGACTGGTTGACCCCGTGTCCCACCCGGAGAAGCCGGCGCAGCCCTGCCAGCAGCCGAGGGCCAGCGGGACCCCCGCTCCCCGAGCCGCTGGGCCGGTACAACCCTCCCAGGGTTGTTCCGGGCCCCCCACCACCCGCACCCCAAACTGCTGCGGTTCCCACATCCAACCATAAAAAGTTCAGCGGGAGCTCGCAGCCCCGCAGCGGGG
>WHYT01016025.1:48887-61243 GCA_009806455.1 Tetrax tetrax
TTATTTTTCCACACTGCAGCACCAATACCCCAGGGATTACCGCTGCAACCCTTGCACAAGAACAGGTGCCCAAGAGCAGCGTTTCCTTCCCGTTCTCCCCTGCATCTGCACTAGTATTGCTTAGGGGGAAAGTCAAACAGATTTAAAGCCTGGGGTTTTTTTTGCAATTATATTTTGCCCAGCTTACAGTTTGCAGGACTGGGATGTCCGGAGGGTTTCTAAAGCCTCAAAGGGGAGAGCATCACCCCGCGGCACAGGAATGCAGGACTCCCTTCCTGCCTCTCTCCAGCTCTGCCATACATCTCAGCGATTTTGTTACCTCAGAGCCGGGAAACCGGCATCATTCGAGCCGTGTGCAGGAGCACGGTGAATGGGAATCCAGCCGGAGACCCATGGTGCCACACGGAGCATTTGGAATGCTCAGCTGCTGCCGTTAGAACCAATTACTCTGCTCCTTTACGCCACAACCTTCAGAGCTCTGGTTACTCCAGCACAGCCCAGCAGCGCGGGACGCCTCCCCGTTAGCGAGCAGACGTCCACGTTTAACGGGAGGGCTTGGGACAGGCTGTGGCTCTGGAGCCTGGGGAGCCTGCGGCTCTGGAGCCCGGGGAGCCTGCATCACCTTCCCCAGCACAACATCGGGCCGCGCTGCTGACGGCGCTTTGCAGAGCCGGCCACGCAGCTCGCCCTGTGCTGCTCTGCCCCACGGACCCCACAGGAGCTCGGGGTGCGGGGCTCTTTGGGGTGCTGGAGAGGGTGTTCTGAACTCTCAGAAGTAAAAAGGAGTTAAGAAACACAGAAGCACTTCGAAGTTAGAAAACTTTCTAATAAAATACTTGCCTGGAATTATAGGACAAATTAAGTTTAGGGCTACAGTTACGTGGCCACAACATCATTTAAATCCAGTTTTATGAGCTACACGCAAATAAAAATCTGTTTTATCCTCTGGTTCTCTTTAATCTTTTATCAGACAAACCCAATAACAATTCTACCAGGGAGTTGTAAACGAAAATCTCTAAATTATTATTATATAGAAGTCAGGTTAGAGCTGAGGGGAGGAGGGACTCTGCTGTGACACGCTGCACAGCAGGAGAAGCCGAGCTGATCCCTGCCTCCTGGGACAAGAGCTGCGGACACAGCGCCCGACCGGAAGCAAGGACAGGCAGGGACTTCATCGAGCAAGGACTACTGATTTCTTACAGACTAACTGCAGCCTTCTGCTTCAGCTACACAGTTTGGGGTAAGGCGGAGGCAGAAGGGCGGCTCTTCAGGTCACGCGGTGTTACAGAGAACCAGGTGAGCTGCTGCATCTCTGCAGAGATGCTCTAACAACGACCCTGCCTAGCTCCGCTACGGGGAACCCTGCCACACAGCAGGGAGAGAAAGGCGAGGATAAAACAACCCACAAAGCCAAAAAGAGAGGCAGCCGTAGGGGGCATTGGTTCCGTGGCATTCCTTACGCTTTAATGCTTCAAAGGCCCTGCTCGGGGCGCGAGGAGCGGCTGGACGTACCATCCGCAGAAGCGGGAGTGAGAGGGATGTACTCCGTCGACGTCTGGCTGGTCAAGGACACCCTGGCTCCGGTCAGGTCGATTTTGGTGCTCCGGCAGGTGTTGGAACAGACCTTCGTGTGCTGGTAGAAATCCAGTTCTCCCGAGTCCATGATTTTCCTGCAAGACAGGGAGCAAGCACAGGGACAGAGCTCTGAGATGCAGCTCCTGGCAGCCTTCACCCCCAAACTTCTCAAATCCCAGATGAAAAGCAAAACTGAGAAGAGTAGGCAGAGGCAACAGTCTGAATTTCCCTTGACAAGTCTCCCTGTGTCCCAACCTTAGAAGCAGCATTAACTAAGAGTTAATTAAAACAGCATCCACAGCCTGCTCCACACTGGCCACACGCACAAACCCAACAACCACACAATACTCCAGTGGTGGTAAAGCCTTTCAGGAGGCTGGGATGGGGATGAAAAAGCCCATTGTGCTGCAGCTGCAGTAAAGCATTGGAGCAGATTCAGTTTCTGACCACTTCCCTGCCACATCCTGCATCCTCCTGCGGGATGGAGGAGGGGCAGTGGGACTCCAGCCCTCTGAAAGGTTCCTCTCCAAGTCCAATGCACAGAGGATGAACTTCCTTAGTCCAAGCAAAAGTCCTTTTCTTCACCATGGGAGCATTCAACTTTGGCTGAGAGGCTCAAGAGACACGTGAGCCTTTCCTAAGGATCTATCCCTATAAAGCCAAACACACCTTGAGGAGCATCAGGACTGCTCTCAGTAGATCTGCTGGCTGGAAGCCTTCCAGGGAAACACCGTTTAGAGCCCAAACACTGCCATTCCCATAACAGCAGTGAAGCAGGGAGAGCTGTTCCCCACCCTGCTCCCATGCAGCAGTTTTATCCCTGCCCTGTGATGCTAAACAGGGTCCTCCTCCCTGTGATCTCCTGACCTGCTGTGAGGACATCCCTCACCTTCGTACAAACAACACGCACCCGCCCTGAGCACACCCATGCGTCTGTGGGGCTCCCCACAGCAGCTGTCTCGCTGCTCTTCCACCTCCTAGCAGCAGGGCAATGTTTGGCCTCCAAACAAGCCTGTTTCAGAGCTGGTCCCACCTCTCTGAGCAGGCTCTTCTGCATGGGGGTCTGTAATTTTAACTAGCAGCCCTTGCTGGGACTGGTGAACTCCTGGTTCGTTGAGTGAGGAAGGAGAAGAGAAGGTCCCAGTCCGGTCCCACCAGCACCTTCCCCCCATGCACGCCTGCAGCGCCCAGAGAAGGGTTGGCTGAAGTCTCAGTTCAGGGTGAGATCGCAGGCAGTCTCTTCCTTCCCTTTTTGACTCCAGACCTCAAAAAGAGACGGGCATAGCCCTATTTATAAGCTAAAATAAGGTTTCTCAGCTTGAGCAAAGGAGGTTGCAACTTTGCCATATGTGGTCTTCCCGGTCTAAGCATGTTGTCTCCAAAGCATCCCCAGGCTTTGCTGGCCAACAACCACCGGAGCTTCCCGAGATGTGCTCCCACAGGCTCCTGGGGTTGCCTTCACACCTTCCTCAGAAAGTTTTTTTTTCTTGAAAGACTTGTCTTGTCAAAGCACAAGCCTATTATGCAAAATCTACGTGGAGCAAAAGCTGCTTAGAAGGAACATGGGAAACGCCTGCATTGAAGCAGAAGAATACAGGCGAAGGCAGTGTCACCCTGTGACAAGAGTACAAAACCACTGACAATTCCTAGGAAAGAGGTGATACATTTTCATCCTGCCTACAGGCAGAGACAAGCTTTAATTAAATCACAGTCTCAGGCTGGTGTTCATGAAGATCACAGAAGAACTAAATTACTGTAGTTAAGACTAGAGAAGAGAAATGCTTGCATAAATAAGCTTTAAATAAGTTCTTGGGAAAAAAAAAAAAAAAAAAGTGACCTTATGTTAGCTGGGAACTCGGTGTGGTTCAAGCCCTAAAAAGGCTGGGGAAATATTTCTTGCCCCAAATAATTATTCCCTAGGCACAAGGCGAAAGCAAAGCCATCGGGGAGACCACATTCAGGCGCGGGCTGTTACTAAGACAAGTGTTCAGCGTCACGTTCACGCTCTCAGCAGCAGGACAGCCGGACCAAAGGCTCTGTCCCACTGTCTCTGCTGTTGCTCTGCACATACAAACGAAGAGACTAACCGGAGCATGATCCCGTTCATCCGGATCGCCCGCTTCCAATCCTTCAGGGTCGACTTGCCCGCCAAGTGGACAAACTCCTTGGGACTAATTAGGTGATCGTCAAACTGCAAGAGGCAGAAGGGCAACATCAGCGTGACAAGCCGTAAAACAACGAAAGTGCAACCCGCGAGGTGATCCAGCAGCGGAGCCAGGCTGCCTGGACAGCACTTCCCAGGGCCCAGCAGCAGAGCGGAGCTGCATCACAGCCTCGACACGCTGTTTAAATAATGCCACCCAAACAGATGGCTGGCACACACTTCCCCCTTAAAAAAAATTAAGGCCAAATATTGCTTTCATGCACGGTTAGCTAACAGCTGCTCAAAGCCAAGGCTTTGGGGGTGTGTGTAGCACAGAGGAGTTTGCTAAATGCCCAGCCCAGGCAGGACGGCCAAGAAAAACACCCGCAGCTTGTGCAAAGTGTCGTTAACGCGGTGAGCTGCTCACGCTGACGAGCGGACTCACAACGAAAGCCAGGCAGCCCCCGGTGATGTCTGGGTTCAGGGGCACGCTACGCCCTGCGCAAGCGAGGGAAGGAGCCCTCCGATCTTTGACCTCCTGCCACCGAGCCCAGCCGTCGACAGAGCGCACGCCCACTGCTGCCGACAGCCAGCTGCAGGGAGTTGGCACACGCTGCATCAGCCGCCAGCTCTTCCCCCGTTTATGGCCCTACACACCCAGCTGTGCCTCAGCCCACGTGCTGACCTAGAAGCAACCTGCAGAATCCAGCAGTCCTCTAAAGAGCTGCTTTACAGCCAACTCGGAGAGGACTTCCCCAGTCCAGGCCTCCTCCTTCCAATGCCCACCTCGACCAGCACACAGATCACTCACCAATCAATCAGTCTCTCTGCATGAGAAATTGCTCCTCTGAAGAAGCAGATGGGCTTCAGTGCAAAGAGAGGACTGATTTGGGGCAGCAGCAGCATTATCTGCAGTAGTACCCGTACTCTGCCTCAAGGACAGAAAAGACCGTCTCTCCAACAGAGCCCTCTTGCAACAGAGCCCAGAGACACTCCCTCAGCAGGGTATTGTTTAGTCCATGTAGAAACACCAGCGATGGCTCACGACAGCATCGCTCATGGTATGTTCCTGAACTCATGCAAATTTTAACCATGAGTTATCCAGGACGCAGTAGAAGCTCCTCAGTAGGTCCTCTACCAATAAACTTCTCCATGAATCCTCAACTTTCAAACTGAGAGGACACTGGAAGTGCCCAAATTTCTCAAACTCTCCAATAATGCAGTTAAATTGAGGCAGCATCTCTCCAGGTAGGACTGCTCAGCTTGGCCAAGAAGACAATACGAGGTACTGCAGTACCAATAAAATTTCCTCCTTTCCCACCATGATGTCATCCTAATGCAAAGCAGCTCACCAAAGCTCATCAAAACCAGGACGAGCCAGGTGAGCCTGCAACATGGGCATGGGAAGGCACAAATCCAGCACTGGGGTGTTTTATTCTCACCTGCACACACTTCACGTTGATCCCAGGGCACACAAACTTTCTCCAGATGAGGTTGGCTTTGCTGTCCCCGCAGGTGATGGGGTAGACAATCTCTGCCTCCAAAGTGTCCTCATCTTCAGCCATCTTCACTTCTCACAGGGAACAGAGGAAGGGACAGATCAAAAAGAAACATGAGTCGCAGTCCCCAGTTCACCATCCTGATATACACACAGTGATAAAGCAGTTTTGAACCTCGGGATTAAAAATAAAAAAAGAAAAAAGTTGATGATGCATGATGAGGTGTGTTGGGATTTGTGACCACCATTCACTTGCACTTTGCTAATAAAGAATCAACCACTCATTTTTCAGGCAAAACAGTGCAGGCAGATTTATACCGATCTGGATGCAGCCGAGTGTGTGAAATCTGAGAAGTCAGTGGCTAGGACTGAAAAAATTTAATTCTTGATAAAAATGAGAGGAATCACAATGTTCGGGTCATTATAAAGTCACCCTTGGTTTTAGAGTAAAATTGTTTTAAGTCAGCTCCATCTCAGCTGGTCACAGTCTTCACTCACTAAATTCACTTTTATTTGCACTCAAAGCCAGTGAGTTTGCTGCAAAACTGGCACTCCCATCGCAAGCTGGAAGGGCAGGAGCAGCGACGGCCAGACACAGGGCCTCATCCTGCACCAGGAGAGGGCAGCAGCAGCCCAGCCAGCGGCTGCCAGCTCCCATCCCATCACCCAGCCCCTGCAGCTCGCCGGGCTCCCCGGGATGCTGGGCCGAGCATCACTGGTACCACTGGGAGAGCATCACGGGACGCTGGGGCCAGCTGCTGGCTCTGCACAGCAGCAGCTGGACCCTCTCGGCCAGCACCAGCGTGGGGTGGTGGAGCTGGCACGGCGCAACCGAGCGGCTACGGCACGGGCTGAACCTACCTAGGACCGCTTCCTTCAGATGCGTGGAGGCTGTAAAGGCGGCCGCAGCCGCGGCGGCTGCGTTTTCGGTCTCCAGCGTGTCTTCGTTTATGTCGCCGCTGGTGAGAGAGTCGGAGAGCAGAGTTAAGGCGCGTGGACGTGCCACCCCCCACACCCAACGCCCCACGGAGACATTGCTTCAAAAGTCCCTCGGACTACGCTTTCCCACAAGAGCTAAAGGTCGCCTCTGGTTTTGAGAGCCTCAGCTCAGTTTTTCCGTAGGGAGATGAAAAGCCCTGCAGCAGGCAGGCGCGGTGCCAGCGGCCCGGCCGGCTCTGCCTCGCCTCCCCTTTAATGGCAGGCCCACAGAGCTGCCTCTGGCGCAGTCCGTGCTGCGGAGCTGCCGTGGAGGGATGCTGTCAGCACGGCCCCTCGCTCAGAAGTCGCTGCCAGCCTCTAGCAGCTTTGCTTGAGATTTCCCCAGGAAAAACATGTGGGAAACACGCTGTTTGGGCAACAGGCTGGCTGAATCCCCTGGTGTGTGGGAAGCTCCCAGGAGCAGGATCTCGAGGAGCCGCAAACGCGCTATAAAGGAGTTCCACAAACCCTAACAGTGGATCCCTGAGCAGAGAGAACGTAACACGAGCTCTACACCCTCGCGATCCAATCTCTGAGCCTCTTACAACTCACTACACCCATAACAGCTGGCCATCCAACCGCTTTCGTCCTCCCCACCCCAGAGATCTCGGGTTTCTCTTGGTGCTTTCCCAACAGAGACAGACAGCTGGTCCCGCACAGCATCCACACCCTCGCTGTTTGCCTGTTCCAGCTCTCACTGGGGTGTGCAGAGCCCCAGGCCCCTCTAATGAGCTTTTTTCACAGGCTCAGAGGGGAAAGGCATTTAGAGCTGCGATCCAGGACACGCTCCTCACCCCCTCATCTGGGAGGGTTTCATGGTGGTACCCTCATGGATCTGACCTGTGCACCACAGCCAGCTCTCAGCACAGACCATTCCCAAGGGGTTCTAAGATGTGCATCTTGTTATTTTATTACTGAAGATGTCTCATTACCATAGCAAGCTTGCTGGACCTCTTTGGGAGAAAATTAACCTGAATTCTAGCCTGGTTTGGTACCACAGGTGAATTAAAAGAACGGTCCTACTGACTCACTGGCAACCATGCCTCCCACCCACAGTGCCAATGGGACAGGCAAATTCAAGAGCAACTGGTTTTTCCATCCTGGCCAACACACAGCTCCGGGGTGGAACTGCAGCTTCAAAGCATCCCTCCCCTCACCAGCTGCAGGGCAGGTACCCGTGGGGAGCAGCGCCGAGATAAGGGAACCGGCGCGGGCAGCAGCTCAGCCTCGCCGGGTGAGGAACGCGGGAGACGCCGCTTCAGAGAAGAGAGAGCTGAAGGCAGCCCCCGTTTTGGAAGAAAGGCACTGCGGGATGTCACACGGCCTCCGTGTGACCACCAACCCAGACCCCTGGGAAGAGAAGGCGGTGGATAATGCAAAAGGAGAACGAAAACTCAGAGCTAAGGCATTTGCATGCAGGCGAATATCACAGGTTGACATGAGAAAAATGGAAGAATTGGAACCTGGTTTTTCTTCCTCAGTTTGCTTCTGGGTTCCTGCTCTCCAGGTGCATTTGGAGAAAAGCCAGCCATACCTCAGCAGGGCGCCAGGGCTGCAAGAGGCAGCAGGCACCTCTGACGGGCACAGCCCAGCACGCCACAGCCCTGACTCTGATCTGCCACCAGACCAAAGCCTCCACTGACCTGCCTCGAAGAAACACCCCAGGAGAAGGCCAGCACCTGAAACGGAGCTTCCTCCAGGACTCCATCGCACTCACACCGCTCCAAACAATGACTGAAAGGCAATGATTGGACTGGGAGAAATAACCCAGCCCACATCTTACACCCCATCCTCCAGAGAAAAAACAAACCAACCAACTTCAACAGCTTGTGTGAAAAATTCAAGCAGCTGAAGCCTGCGCCTGCCATGGAGACATAACTGGGGGGGAAGAGAAAAACCACAAAAAAGGCAAGTTTCTCCATACTGCTTCCCCCACCCCATTCCAGAGGAACAGACCAAGGCAGATGCAAGAGAAAACTCAAACACCTTCCAAGCCCCAGTGTGCATCCCACAAAGCTGGTCCTGCCTTCGCCAGTTGCCATGACGAAGCCGGGGGAGGGTGGCTCTCATCTTCCTCCCCGGGAGAATCCACAAACCAGATGGGAAAGAGAGAGAAGAAAGCGCGTGCTGATAAAGCGGCAGGCTTGCGTCTCCTTTCTCCTTTGCTCCTGCCTCGCCTCGAAACTTGACACGGGGAAAATCTCCCACAGAAACCCGCACTGGGGATGCTGATCAGGCACCTCAGAACGCCAAGCACAGACCCCTTCCAACTGCAGATGAAAGAGAAAAGCTTCCTGCCGATTACTACTATTTTCCTGTTCTCCTCCGCCTTTTCCAGCCCATCTTAAAAACACATGAACTAATTAAGCTCTTGAGCATTGGTTGTATATATTTTTTTTAACCATACCCAAAGGAGCACTAGAAAAAGGCGTCAGCCCCCGGCTGAGCCCGGCCGTTACTCAGCCTCACCGTTTCTAGGTGCCACACAAGAGGAGTTCAAAGCCGGTTTCCCGCGCAGCAGTGACTGAGCCAAAGCCGAGGAATCCCAGCCCGCGCTCGCAGCCGCTTTCCTTACGCCAGCTGGGGCTGCAAAGGGAAAACAGACGGAGAGGGAGCCAGCGCCACTACGGCACCTCCCCGGGAGGAGCAGAGCCTGGCAGAGGCAACCATCCAGGGCTACGGAGAGACCACAGGCAGCTCGTGCTGCCACCCGCCGCCAGCCCCACCGCCCCGCTCGGCGAGGGGAGTCCCAGCAGGACTCGGGTGGGTTTTGCTCCATGAGCCCAAGATCCACGTCATTCCCATCGACCTGTGGCCGTCCCAGAGCACGGGGGAGTGAGGAGCCTGCCCGCTGGCCCTTCTCCAGAGAGCCTCATGGAAAACCCTCGGGGAGTCTCTTAACGCCTGCTAAGATCTGCTCCACTCGTAGCTGCGACTAAATAAAAATCATCCTCTCTCCACTGCGTAGAGCTGTCCTGCTCCTGTCCAGGGGATACTGGGAGGATGAGAAATGGTTTCCAAAGAAAAATGGCAAGGGAAATAAAAGAGCGAAAGGAAACCAAACTGATCAAGGCAATCTCTGCCACCATCTGCTTCCCTGGACAACGCTGCGCTGCTGTGCGTGGCTCTGCAAAGGCTTGGAGCTACATTACAACCAGAAACCGTTCTGCATCCGAAAAGAGCCACATCCCAGATTTCACATCTGGTTGCTTCTCCACCAAGGGAGCTGAAAAAGTCAGCATGGGCCAGAAAGCAATAGAAGCCAGGAGTTAGCAAGTGTTACACCAGTGACAGCAGAATGAGGGGAACGACACCTGCGCTGTAACACAAAAGCTGTCTCCTGACACAGAAACAGCAGGACGTACATGAGGAAAGGAGACAAATGTGTTTTGGGGAGAGCAATAAACAGCCGCTTGCTACCCGCTTACTTCACGTGCAGGGAATTTCGGATCAGACAAGCCTGCCCGCATCCAGCTCTGGGGGTGAACTTTCTGCCCACCGAAAGGCACGACTGAAATGGCTCTGGGCGCCGTCCCGTGAGAGATCGGGAAGAAATAAAGCAAAGAGCCCACGGCTACATGGCCACTGAAGGTCCCAGCCAGGCACTTTGGCCACAGAAGCAAAGACTTGACCAACCTGCAGCTGAACAGGCCAGACCAGAATGAATAAGCCCCTAGATCTGAAATGCCAACAAGAAAGTAGAAATTGGGCAAAAAAAAGCACGTTAAAAATCACACATTCACTGGTTTTTTTTAGGAGTGCCACCCCAACCAACACACCATTCAACGCCACGCTGTTTCAAGGCCACCTGTGCCACTTCTACTGCCAGCAGCAGCGGTTCCTGCAGAGCTCTGCAGCTTAGTGAAGCAGTCAGGAAATAAATAGCAGGAAAACAGTGACTAGCTCCTGGTGTCCTGCTCCAACCAAATTTGTGTCTGTTCCAATATCCACTTCCACTCAGAAAAGACATTTTGGTTTTGTTGTTTTGTTTTGGGTTTTTTTCCCCTCCTTACTTTCTCCAAAACAAACTGTTGCATTGCTTTTTATTCCAGGTAACACCAGCTTAAAACTACCAGTGGTAACTCAGCTTTAACAGGAAAAGAGTGGAGCCTGGGAGCCGCAGAGCCCTGGGTACGGTCCCAGGGGCGTCAGCGAGGACCCGGAGATTACCCAGTCATCGCTGAGGTCCCCGCTGCGAGAAGTGACACGGGAGCAAGATGTAGGTGATGAAAACCACCCACTTCGGCCGACTCTGACCACGGGCGCGAGGTTTTCCAACACATCACGTACGCCAGCCCCGTCTCTTACCCGTGCTGGGACAGGTTGGTGGTGACCAGCACCGTCTTCACCTCCTCCATGCCGCCTCCATCCACCGTGCCGTCGGGCGTCGTCACCACCACCACCTCCTCCATGTGAACGCTGACGTCCGGAGTCGCCATCGCGAAGCAGGAGCGGGCAGTGGCAGGCAGGCGGGCGGCAGAGCCCTCGGTCACCGGCTGCCTGCGGAGAAACAAGGGGAAGCCGAGCGTGAAAAGGTCTCCCTGCTAAAATCTGTCATGGAAGGACCATCGGCGCGGTGGGAACAAGGAGCCTGCAGGGAACCCGTGCTCCTACGGAGAAGGGGGTTAGCAGACCCCCAACCGCTCCATCCCAAAAGGAGGGATGAGGGGAGGCTTGGAACCCAACACTGGGAGAGGGTGACGGGCACGGGAAGAGGCACGAGGTGGGAAGGGGCTGGGGTATGGGTGGCAAGTGGCAGAGCGTGGGAGCAGACAGCATGCAAAAAAATAAAAAAAAAAGGTCCTGGCATCTATCAAAAGCTCTATGCCAGTAGTCAGTTTGAAGACGTGTTTCCAAACATATTTCAGACTATGTCAGGAGGATGTCACGCTGCTGGAGGAGCTCAGTGTCTCCTCCACAGCAGGAGCAAGGACTGTCCCCTCCTCCAACGTCACAAAAACCACATTAAGAAGCACTTCAAGCCTGCAGAAACAAAGGGGCATCTGAAAACTACTTCAAAGTATGTGCTTCTAATAAATCAGCTCTAAAGACAGAACTTAAACCCAACTTCAGCGCCCACCCCTGCAAAGCCAGTGTTTCACAGGAAGAAGAAACCCTGGGGGGAAAAAAACCCCAAAACCCAGTTAACTAAAGGCACAACATCCCTGGCTGCTCCAGCCTGCACACCCAGCGCACAACGTCACCGGGGACGCCATCGCCCAGCTCTCCTGCCAGCCAGCACCCCGGGCCTGCTCTGCCGGGGATTTTTAGGGAATTGCGGAACGAGACGCAGCTTTAAGCCATCCAAGCAACAGGAGAGGTCCGAATGGGAAATAAACACCCTTTACCGACACGTGCGTACACACGCACGCACAAACGTCCGCCAAACACCGCGTTGCCGTTCCCGTTCCGAGGACGGAGCGATAAAATTAGCACACGCTATTCAGCGCCCGCCGCAAACCCCTTCCAAATCAGCCGAGCGAGCGAGCCGCGCCCGCGCTTCCCTCACCCCGCGCTACCGCCAGGTACGGAGGGCGACACAAAGCGTCTCCCATGGTGCCGGCGCCGTCCCGGTGAGGTGATCCCATGGAGTTTATCCGAGCGGAGCAGCTGGAGGCGGACGGGTCCCTCCAGGACAGCCCAGCGCGAAGGCACCAACAAAACCAGTTCAGTTTTTGCAGCAGGAAGGAACAAAGCGAGGGCGGCCGGGCCGAGGGCCGGCGAGAGCAGCGGGAGGGTTCGATACGAACCCGTGTTCGCACCGCCCGCCAAAGCGGGCAGGGTGGCAGCGCATCGGGAACCTCCTCGTTCCCGTCCCCCTCGCTCCTGCACCAGGACGGCAGCTCCCTGCGGCAGCCGCTGCCGGTTATCAGGATAATTATCACAATTTATTTTTTTTGGTTGCTCTATCCCTACACCTGTCTGTCGTTTTGGGGTAAAACCCAGCGTTAGCGTCACCCGCCATGGCCTCTGCACCGGTGACGGGTTTCGGGATGCTCCGGACATCCCGCCCAGCTCGGGCACAGCGGGAAGGCTTGAACTCCACCAGCGCGCGTGGCTCAGGCTCCTCGGGGCAGGGCCCGGCGTGGGACGGACAGAAATTGGGCTGAAAGCACGCGAAATCCTCATGGCGGGGCGCAGCGGGGCGGCTGGAGGGGGGCG
>WHYT01016025.1:61263-84689 GCA_009806455.1 Tetrax tetrax
AGTGTTGGGTAGGGGGCCGGGGAACTTGCGGTAGGGCACAGCGCGTAGCAGCCCCCGCAGCGTTTTGGGGTGCCCCGCACGCAGCCCAAGGCGTTTGCCCCGCGGCAGACACGCGCGTGCTCGTTTTTGCCCAAATTCTCCACTCGGGCCCAAGCCGGCAGCCGGGCCCTGGCCGTCTGCCCGCGCTGCTGGGCCGAGCTGGAGGCTGCGGGGTTTGGGAGGAGGCGCCGAGGGGTCACCAGTGACCTCCCAGCCTCTGCGTCCCCATGCTGGGGCCGGCTCCCAGCGAGAGCTTTGGGCGTCCGCGTTCCCACCCGTGTTTACGGTACACGCCGCAGCCCTGCGAGAGCTCCGTGGCGCGGCTTTGCCTCGGATTCAAGAGGCCCAATAAAAACTAAAGAGATAAAGAAGTTCTCTGAGGGCTCTTTTATCGTCCTTATCAGCAATTAATTATAAAAGGGGAGATAGAAAAGTGTGGTTTGCACCTGGAAGAGAAAGTGGCCGCGTCTGTGGAATGTTTAGATTCCGTGGCTGTTTTTCGTGCAGCTCGGGAACGCTCCGCGCGGGTTTGCTCCGTCACGGTGGACACCTCCGTCCATCCTGAGACGTCCACAAGCCATCCCCGAGCTTTTCAAACTGCTGGGTGTCCTGGCCGAGGGCTGTTTGGGGACTGAGAAGTGCCGTTGTCCCTGGAAGGCGGGGGGCACGCGACGTGGGCACCGTGCAACGCCGCAGTGCTGCCGTTTGATCCGGGGCCGGTGATGTCCTGCCCGATGCAGGGCCCAGGAGCCGTCCCCAAGGCTGCACCCGAGTCGTGCTGCATATCCTCCCTAAATATCACGCTGCAATTTCTCTGGGGCTTCCCTCGGCCGCCTCAAGCTCTTGTGGGTTTTGGTTTAATTTCTGCCGTTTCTGGGCTTACCCTGCAAGCTGTGCCCGTGAGGTCTGGGGTGTGAAAGGCGTGCAGTGATTTTTCACAGAAGACATTTCACATGATCTTACCGCATCACACTTTTTCTGCAGGTGGGTGGGTGTTAACACGTTCTGAAAAAGGAAGAGCCAGACCAGAGGCCCAGAAAGTTGTGAATCCCTTTTTTAAAAGCTCTCAGTGTGTTTTAGTTCTGTCACCTCTTCGCAGCTGCTTGACGAGTGGCTTTTTCTGCCCTGTGTTCAGGTGGTGTGGCTGGCCAGCGCCTGTGTGTTTGGTCTGGTTAGCAGTAATTTTTTTTACAGGAATTTCTAATGAACTCGTGCTTTATTTAGTGCTTATTTTTTCCAAAGCTCTCCCTTTTCTTTTTCCATCCTCCCCATCCAGACCAACCCTGCCTGATAACCCACTGCCAGTTCGCGTTCCTCCTTGCCCGCCTTGCCCAAGCTAATATTCATTAAAGTGATACTTCACAGAGAGTTTTATTTCTTTTCCTTCTCCAAGACACTCAAAGTGATACTTCACAGAGAGTTTTATTTCTTTTCCTTCTCCAAGACACTCAACGGTAACCAGCACTTTTCCTTTGGAGCCTGGCTGTATTTCTACCAGTGCCACTGTCAGCAGCACCCTGGGACAGACGAAAGATCCCTCTGCCACCGTAACCAGCTCCGCATGACGGCAGAGGCGTGATAAAGATGGCAAGAAGGCGGCAAATGCTGCCCTGCTCCAGTTTTCCCAGCAGCTGGTGGCCTCTTGGAAAGAAAAACCTTGCTTTTGCTGTCAGATCAGGACGAGGGGAACCTCCCTGGCTCCTCCCCAGCACCCACAGCCGGGAGGAATTCTCCTGGCGCCTGATCCGCTCGCTGCTCCCCGCTCTGCCCCTTCATCAGCTGGCAGGCTCCTCCCGCCTTACAGCCCAGGAGGCTGCTGAGAAAGGAGTTGTTTTTCAAATCTTTAGGAAATTACTCTGCAAAATCTATTTTTTTTCTTTTTTTTGCCTGCCTTGCCGGAGCTGCTGTTCCCTTCCCCTCACTCAAACGCAGCTCAAGCACTTTGCAGGGCTCCTTCCGAGAGTTACGTACGATATTTTGCTTTGTTGGCCTGGTTTTGGTCTTGGAAGAAGCATTCTGGTGGGTGACAACAATCTGGTCCAGGACTTCAGTATCGTGTCGTTGTGCTCTCTGGGTGCTACCTGCGGGCGCTCGGCCCCCAGCGCCGCGTGCACGGGCAGAGGCTCGAGGGCGGTGGGAGCCCCTGTGACGCCCGCTGCTCCTCCCGCCCACCCTCTCCCCAGCGCATCCCGTTCCTCTGCGGCTTGCTCCTTCAGATCACACGAGGATGAAGGATCTGATTGATTAACTAGTTAGAGGCTGACCACGCTCGGCGTCTCTGATATATCTTGAATTTTGTGGCACAGAGGCACTGTGCTTGTTTTCCCAAGACAAATGCCGAGGCTTACTTGACTACATCCCCATTTTTTTCAGGAGCCTGGGTTAGTGGTCTGCAGCAAACCTTGGAAGGAAAGTGAGCAACGCTGCATTTGCAGTTAGGTGGTTATCTCTAACATCAGGAAGGTCACGCTGCAAAAATAGAGATCCTGTTTGTGTGGGCGGCAGCGTCCTGCGCACACATGGGAAGAGCATCGGGCTCGGGCTGCTCGGCCGCCGCCGCAACGCTGATGCGGTGATGGCCCCGGCCCCGACCTCCCCGCCCTTGGAGAAAAGCTGCCCCAGGAATGAAAATTCTCCACCTCCTGCCTTCCCCTCGGTTTAGCTTCCCGTACGCCGAGGCGGGGAACCCTTTCCACCGCAGCCGGGGAAGCGGCCAGGCCCCTTCCGCGTCGGCGTCCCCATGGATTACGCACCTCCCTGTTCTCAGCTGCAGCTCTTGGCCATTTGGGCTATCTCGCCCCAGGGATGTGGGTTTGGGCGTTGGCCGTGCAGGGTCTCTGGGGTGGGGTCCCCTCTCCATGGGAACCACAGCCCCACTCCCACAGCCCCACTCCCCCACTCCCCTGGCTGAAGTCCAGCACAGGGGGAAGGCTGGATCCTTTCTCAGGAAAAGCTCGTTAGGCAAGCACTGGGTTTCTTTTAAAAAAGCAGCTCACGTGTTTTCCAGAACTGGATTTATTATATTTCAGTCGTCTTATGTTTTTTCTATCTTCCTCTGTAAAGACTTCACATACCCTCACATTTCCCGCTGCACGGGATGTCAGCAGTACTCTCCTTCAAGCATTTTATTGTTTTTTCCCTCTCAGAATGGCTATGAACTATGGATCTCCACATCTTTTATGCTGCCTTCAAAGTACTCCTTTAGCATACAGATGCTTGAAGTCTGTTCTGTTAGATCTTTGGGTCCATTTTCAGCTTAATGCATTTTATTGGTATTCTCACAACACAAAGAGAAGCCTCAGAAGTAAAACAATCCATTTAGGGAGAGAGGTGGACACATACGGTTTCATACCAAGTTTATTTCTTTTTTTTTTTTCCTTTATTTTTCATAATCACTTCTTTTGCACAACAACAACCTCAAGTTGACAATGAAATGCACGCGGCAGACCAAAGGGAACCGGACGAGGCTCTGTTCGTGATGGAAAGTCCTTCCACGACACCGCGCCAGCTCCCCGCCCGGCTGCCCACCCGCCCCGAGCGAGGGTGGCCCAGGCTGCGGCAGGAGGAGCGAATCCTGCCCGGGAGGGCGGCCGGGGTGCTGAGCCCTGGGGTTACGGCTCAGCCCCGCGGCCACGCAGTCATCTTCCAAACCTCCGCCGGCAGCCCTGGGCCATGCATTCCTCCTGGACTTTCAGAGCACTTTAGAGCCACAGATGCGTCGGCTCTCCCGCGGTCCCCATGGGGCAGGGAGCATCGGTCACAGGGAGGGGAAACTGAGGCCTGGGAGATGCCGGGGCTGGGATGCCTGGCTGTCCCCCACGCTCCGTCCCACCATCCCGGTGGCGGGTAGGGGCGGCTGCCTCCCCGCACCCCGGGGACCACGGAGCACCCAAACGTAGGCGTTGGCCAGCGCCCCTCTCCTGCTTTACTTGAAGACGACTGACTACAGAGGTGGGGTTTGTTGGTCTTGCTATGTCATCTCGTCCCTCGCACGGACAGTAAGAAATCTCTAGCACCGTAAACAGCCGCTCCCTGGCTCATTTCAAGTGGTATACGAGTGTATGTGCATATATTGTTCCCACGTGCGCGTTTCTGTGCGCGTGTGCGCAGCCGCTGCGAGGGAAGGAAGTAACGCAGCGGGGTTAAACGGACCCCGTGAGACCGGCTCTGCAGAGCCAGGGCCAGCTCACGCCGGGCCAAGCAAAAGCAAGCGAGCTGACGTTTACATCGCAAAAGGAGCAGCGATGCCGACCTGCCCCACGGTAGGACACATGCAACCGCAAACCGCCACCGGCCCTGGGAGGCCAGCTCGAAGGCAACCCCGCATCTGGCTTAGAGCAAGATTTTTTGGGACTCAAACATGATAAGACAAGGAATAGGCTCAGTCCAGCAGTCTGAGGGGCCAGCACCCGCTTACGATGGAGCTGAGCACTGTGCTCTATGGGCTGAGGTGAGCGCAGAGCTTTAATTTGGGGTACAAGGCCGGTTGTCCCAGCTCCTGCCCTGCTTCGCTCATCGCCCGGCTGCCGGCTGGGAGCTCATTTAGCGTCAGCTTCTCCATCTTGCTCGAACCAGATGCCCTTCTCCAGGAGAGCCCTTTGAAAGGTCTACGTGTGCACGTGATAAATTGTCACCCACCCGCCTTTCCTGCCTCACACAACCGCCAACGTTCGCGGTCTGGGCAGGGATGCTGCCCGCGGCTCGGGGATGCTCTACCTGCCAGGCACAGTCCCGTGTTCCTGCGCTGCTGCAAAAACGGGGCTGCTAACCGTTGTGACGGAGCCGGAGTGGTGACATCTCCGAGAACCAGTGAGGAACTTCAAACCCTCCCAGTAGGAAGGTGGCCCTGGGAACTGGAGGGTTGCATGCCGTGTCCGTGACCGCGGAACATGGGAACAGTCCGGGAATGAGGCTGGGATGTTAATGAGGATACTTAATTAAGTCTCGATTGAGACATGAAGTATGCTGCTGCACACAACCATTACTTGGCAGATGGAACGGCATGAAACAGCCATGATCCCACACCGTGCCATGTGCCACCGGTCAGGCACGGCGCCACGGCGGCTGCTGGTGCCGGTTTGGAGCAGTATGGTGGGTGGGTGGACGCCCCTCGCGCAGCCAAAACACGCGGCCAAAGCAGTCACACGTTTCCCTGACAGCATCCAGCGGCGCCGGACAAACGCCCGGCTCCCCGCCATCCCTACTACGTCCACCCGCCCCGGGCGGACATTGCTCGGCAGCGCCTCACGCGCCTGGCCCACAGACAAGGCTGTTTCCGTCACCCAACGCATCTCGGCAGCAGCAACAGAGCCGGGCCCCCGACATTACGGATGCAAAACTGGGGAGCAGCCCAGACCCCTCGCACCAGGAGGTGTGGGCCCACCCTGCATCCTAGGTACCGGAATTGAAGCATCGCCTCTATTCCACCTCGCAGCCCTTCCTCCTCCTCCTGGCACGAGGAGCAGCCTGCCCCGCTCTTGCCGCCCTGCCCGCAGGACTCAGCTGCCTCGCGCTCCCCATTCCCTGATCTTCCAGCGGCTCTCCGGTCCGGCATTCCCACCCCGCCGGCACCCTGCCTTCACCTGACCCGGCCACTGCCTCCTCCTGAGCCCCAAGCAGGGAGTGAAAACGCTCGTCTCTCGTTTCAAACTCCTGCTCATGAGTACATTTCTGAGAATAGTCAAATAGTCATAATTAGTCATTAGAGTACTAAAACCAGTATTTACAACAAGCTCCAGGTCAGAATTACACACCAAGCAAACACTCAGCACCACAGAGAGCAGGACGGGGTTAATATCTCGCAGAGACCTTCTCAGATCCCACCAGCGCGGGACACAGACGCTTGACAGTTTCAACCATTTCTTACACACAAACATTTCATTTAAATTACTTTTAAATTAGTATTATTTTTTTTAAACTTTTTAAAATGTCTCGTCACTATATGAATGAGGTGATGCTGGCGGTGATGCCGCGCTCTACACAGACGCTTATCTAAGACAGCTGCTACTATAAACTGATCATTGCTACTGTTAAGAAATTCAACCCTCAGTTTCCTTCCTCTTCACCCAAAATCTTGTTTCCATCCTTACCGGACAGCGCTGGGGCTTTCTGTCAGCCCTGTCCTCCCCGGCCCGGGCGGAGGGGCTGGGAGCGAGGCAGCCCTTCCCTCCAGGAGCAGAGTCCCCCAGCCAAACCGCAGCCGAGGGATCGCTGCCGGATCCGGCTGGGAGGTCAGCAGAGAGCCCCGGGATCCGACCTCCAGCAGCGGCCGCTCTTCGGCTTTTGGGGGGTTTCTGCGACCGCCTGATGCTCACCCCAGGACATAACCAATTTTTCACCTGATTAAAGCACAGGGGGGCAGAAAACCGCAGCTTCTGACAGGCTCAGCGATGATTTCGTTCTCAGCGGAGTGGGGAGGCGAGGGGATCGTTATTCCCCATATCGCCACGCAGGAGCGGGGTCCCCGGGGAGCCCTGTGCCCCCCACGTCTGCACCCCCTGCGCGCCTGATTTATCCGCCAAGGATGCTGCCAAGCCCGGGGCAGGAGTCCCCCAGCCCCCCACCCTCGGCTCTTTGGGGGCTCAGGGTGCAGAGGGTGCCCATCGCCGCTAACGAAACGCTTCGGTGCCTTGGACGCCCCGTTGGTTTGTGCCGGGGGCTGAGGGGGCAGCCAGGACGCAGGGGCCATCGCGAGGCGGGGGGAGCGGGGCCCTGGCGTAAATACCGACCAGGCGCCCCCGAAACACCGCACCGCTCTGGTAAAAAAATACAGCAACCCAGTGATCTCCAAGCGCTGGACAGAGGAGAATTTGTTTTACCTTCTGCCTCAAATGAACTCAGCTTCCACCGAGTCCTCTGCAAGGACCGCGCTCCCGCGGCACCGCGTCCCCGGCACCGCGTCCTGCGAGCCCTGTGTGCCAGAAGGCGGCCGTGCCCGGCTCGTCAGGCACAACATCTCCACTCAGGTTTTTCACGGCAGAGGCAGAGGCCGGACGAGGGGAGTGGGTCTGCGGATCGCGGCGGAGGGCGGCTGCCCCTCGCGCTGCGCGGTGGCAACCTGGGCCCTGGCTGCCTCCGTGAGCCGTGACACGAGGAGGTGAGGGAGTCCATGGGCTTTGGCTGCCAAAAGCGTCTCTGCGTGCTCCCTGCTAAACCCTACCTTCATCAAGAGACAATTTGTTCTTTAAAAGAGGCCTTGGAAAGCTAAAGATAGGCAAGAAATGAGCGTGGGGCTGTCTCTTCCTCCCTCACTGCAGAATTGCCCTGGAATGGCACTGAAGAGTCACACCCGTCTTCGGAAAGAGGGAAGGGCGATCATTTTGCTCACCAAAAGGCTCTCTCACAACCACGCACGTCTCTGTTGGATTTGCTCTCTTACTGGGGTGAAATCCCACATTGTGGGAGCGCTGGAGAGCCCGCAGACCGAGCGTCCTCTCCCAGGGCTCCGGTGGAGCCGGGGATGCGATCGCCGTCTGCGGTTCTCCCGGGATGCTCGGCCGAGGCCTCTCTGTCCCTGCTCTGCCGGGGAGGGGGCGGTTGGCGAGACGGGGGCTCTGTGCGCCGCGGCTCCCGAGCCGTCCCGTCCCTCTCATCCCTCTCTCCTAGCACTGGCCGACACGGGGCTGCTCCCTGTTCCACCTCACTCACAGAAATGATCGCTTGCTTCCCATTATTCTGAAACTGATACTTGGCTCAGAGCAAACACCAAGAGGAGTAAAAGCCCCGGATATGAAATCCGTATCTTCATGACACTGCTGGTTGAATTTATTAATATCTTAATTATCTTTTTTTACATCAGTTTAAGAAATATTTTTCTTTTAAAAAAGGACAAAACCCTCCAAAGAAGCTGTTTGATTGCCTGATTGATTGATCAATTCTCTATTTCATGTGAACTAGTCGCTATTCTGCTTAGAGGTCCCTACGATCCGTGAATCCCCACAAGAACTGACGACTAAGGATGCCGAGATAGAGAAGCGTGTAGCTGGGGGACGAACACCGGGGTGGGGGGGGGATGGAGAACCGAAGGTCGCATCTAGACAAACAAAAGAAAATGTGTTGGTTGGTCGATTGGTTGCTTTGTTAACAGGAACCAGGTGCTAGATGTGTAGAAAAGCCCTTTATCCAGAGATCTCCTCCCGCTGTTCCTTGTTCCTGCGAACTTCAGCTGCGTGCAGTTCCTGCAAGGACGGGAGAGACCACACCAGGCAGGTAAATCTTTAGGGCAAGCCTAGAGCTGCTGCTGCCTCCTGACCCCTACAGGCTGACACTTCCCGCTCCTGCAATCTCTATTTTCCTCCTCTCCCGCACGCAGGATTTGCACCAGCCAAAAAAAATCAAAACCAGACCAGTTTCCCATCCGAGGCGCCCTGAGGACAGTGGGTTACTCCTGCAAAGAGCAAAGCACCTCATCCGCGGGAGCCTGGAGGCAACGTGAACCTACAGCGAGCGTGTTCATAGAATCATAGAATCATAGAATGGTTAGAGTTGGAAGGGACCTTCAAAGGTCATCTAGTCCACCCCCCCTGCAAGAAGCAGGGACATCCCTGACTAGATCAGGTTGCTCAGAGCCTCATCCAGCCTGGCCTTGAATGTTTCCAGGGATGGGGCATCCACCACCTCTCTGGGCAACCTGTTCCTGGCTCCTCTCCGCAAAGCCCCTCGGCTACGCAGCCCCCAGACGTGGGGTGAGCCCGATCCTCTGCCTTTGAGCTTGCACTTCTCAAGATCAGCTGGTTGGGGTTTTCTCTACTGAACTTGAAGGACACAACCCCCCTCCTCTTGCCACTCCGGAGCAGGGATGCTCCACAGCCTGCTTTCCACCGGCAACAAAACACCCGTTCCCCTGTGCCCATCACTCCGGGACGACCCCACAGTGACCAGACCCCAAACCCTGCCGTGGGCATCAGCGCCCGCCCCTGTCCCGGGTCGCCGCACTCGCCTTCTCGCGGAGCCGCTCCCTCAAGGCAGCCAGATGTGCTTCGCGGATCTCCCTGCTCAGCTCCATCTTGTAGTTGAGCTTCTCCTCGGCCAGGCGGCTGAAGTTGTTGTTCTCCTCCAGCGCCTTGTGCAGCACCTCCCGCTCATGTTCCCGCTTCTCCGCCAGCTGCTTCAGCACCTGCGCCTCCTGGGTCTGCCGGGGCAATGCGGCGCGAGAGGCGTGAGGCAACCAAAGAGGCTCTCCCAGATCTCTGACCATCTCCTCTGCACAAAACCACTCTGCCACCCCCCTCCATGCCATAACGCTCTTGTTTGGAAGATGCTGTGAGACCTTTTTCCAGCTGCTCTGGGGCAATGGCTGCCGGGACCAGCTGCTGTGTCTCCTGCAGCTCCCAGACAGGTCACACTCAGGGGGCCGAGAGGGCCCCGTGCCGCGCAGTTCTAAGAAGAGGATGATGATGACAATCAAGTCCAATTCCCTGCCTAAACCAGGCTGCAGAACCCCACTGCGTGACTCCCACGTCCCACCTGACAATCTAGGGCAGAACACAGTAAGTTTAAGAACACCGTTTCCAGCCATTTGAGATGGCCCCTGCTAGGCCAGCTTTAGGGTTTGGTGCAATTGGTACCTGTCACAGAAAAGTCACTGCTTCTACAGGACATCTCGTTACCTTCCTCCGCTCTTCTGCAGCCTCCAGCCTCCTCTGCAGCTCCTCCAAGGACAGGTCCTTCTTCTTGGGGGGGGAGGAAAGGATCGGGCTCTCGGGAGATAAATCTGAAGGGGACTTCAGGATCACCTCGAAGCTCTGGCCTGATGCCCTCTTATCCAGCTGCTTCACCTCCATATCTTTGAGGGGGGAAAAAAAGAGGCTCTGTGACACTCAGGAGAGCGTTCAACTGAGGACACCGAGCTCTTCACATAGGAATTAGGATGTTCCCATGTCCTGATCTGGGTGATTTTGTTCTGTCCCCAAAATTCCCCAATTAGCGATCAGCTTCATCCCCACCTCAAACCAGTGCAATCCATTTAAATTCCCAGCATAATTACAGAAAGGGCACATTGCCATGATGCCACCCCAGGACGAAGCAGGCAGCCTCCACAAGCAGTTTCTTTCTGGGAAAATGTGGGTTACATTAATAAAACAAACCAAGAAAGGAGACTGAACAGAGAGCTTCAGGCTGGGGCACAGGTTGCTGCTCTGGGACGCTAACGACGCTGTGGCTGCTGCGGGAGCTGGTGACCTACCTCCATACTGGTAGATGGTATTGGGATGGGGCTGGGTGTGGAAACAGGAGCAGATGAGGGAGAGCAGGGACAGCTCCTTCATTTTCTCCTTGTAGGCTGAAAAATACAAAATAGCAATGAGAAGAGCGTCTAATGGCAATGGCAGCTCTTTTTCAGGGAGAAAAGAGGCACGCAGACACAAGGAAACCCGTGTCTATCTACCAGACACAACCGAGGCTTCTCCAGGCTGCCACAGGTTGCCAAAAGGTCCCCAGGCAGCATCTGCTCTAGAGTGAACCACGTCAGCTGCCAGCGCAGCAAATGCCACGGGAGACAGGCAGCAGGAATCTACCCCAGCTGGAGGGACGTGCTTCTGTGGGTGATCTGCCCTGCTACCTTCAGAGCAAGACCCTGCACCAGGCCAGGAAAGGGAAATCTCCAACACTTTGTGATATGAAAAGGCATTAGAGGCAGAACAACTCTGGAAAAAAAATCATCCTGTGTACCACATGCTCTCAGAAACACCTTTTAGATCTTCTCCTCTGCCTTCCTGCAGCTACTCGGGTGGGAAAGCGGTGGTTTTATATGCCTGCTTCACACTCGCCCTCATTTTCCCTCCTAGGTACAGAACTTCATCCTAAGTACCATGCTCCTTTTGCTAACCGACAGTCCCTGGAGCTCGGATCTTTACTGAACATTTTCCAGTTTGCTTCACATTCCGATTTTAATACCCTGCCCTGTCCTGCTGTTAAATGTAAACCAAATAAGAACAGTTGACATCAGTAGTGCCAGCCACAGAGCTGGACATTTTTTATTTTATTCTTAATGAAAAACTCTTTGGAAAGCCTCTGAGAGTGCTGTATCATGTTAGAAGCCGTGGCATGCAGCCCGTGCATCCCATAACGTGCTGCCTGGAGCCCAGAGCAGGGTCCCCTGGACTAAAGAGACATTCAGTAGAAACAAACCACACACCGAGGTCATTGCTCTACCATTATGTCCACTCCTGGCTGAAACCAAGACATTAAACCGATGTGCCTCATCCCTGATCCACTCATTTAATTGTCTCCTAGCACCTGTGTTTTGTATTTCATTGCTTGAACTTCAGTAGGCCTCCCCCGTACTGCTTTCACCATGCTGTCTAGAGAAGCGCGTGCTGCAGGCCCTGCCTTTCAGGAGGTCTGTTGTAGGGATTTTGCAGCTGCCTCCACTCCATCGGGTCCTGCTTTCCCTTCTGTAGAGCAAACCGACCGTCCCTCTCCGTCAATTACCGCGAAAAGGAGCGAGAGGACGAAAGGGCAGCGCTTCCCCGAGCTGCGGCAGCGCACAGCGAGCTGTGCAAGTGCTCTGCGTCCTTCTCCCGGTGCTGCAGCCCGCGCTGCCGCTGGAGACGGGGAGAGCGGCGGGAACGGCGGCAGCGGACCGAGACCCGCCCCCCGCCCGTCCCGGGGCCCCCTCCCCGGGAGCTGTCCCGTTCAGCACCGCGGGAGCTGTCCGTTCAGCACCGCGGGAGCTGTCCGTTCAGCACCGCCGCCCCCTCCCCGGCGCCCCCCGGCCCAGGAACTGCCCGTTCGACACCACCGCCCCGGGGAGCTCCCCAGGCAGCACCACGCTGGGGGCATCCGGATGAAGAGAGGGAAGGACTGACCCCCTGAGAAACCACTGACCCACGCCCTGGGAAATAAATGGAGCCCTGAGACTTCCCTGCCTCTGCTCCGGAGCCAGCCGTTACACCCGTGGGACAAGGAAGCATCCACGTTGATGCCCTCATTCCCACGCACTTTTGATCTGACGCATTCAGTGACAAACAATAGGCGGCACGTGTGTCCAACAGCCTGTTAACAGGCTAAAATAAGAAAAGGTTTCTTGTGAGGAGAGGTAGATCCTCTGATTCAGTAAATAAAAGTGAGAAACATAACCGCTGGGCCACTGGGTCAATGGAGATCAAACCCAAGATATCCTGAAGCAAGGCTAAGTCTCAATCACAGCTGCATCAGAAAGGGCATGCTTAAAACTCTCAGGGGTAAAAGATCAGCATCCCAAGCCTCAGCACTAGAACGTACTTCAGAAGCATCTGCACTCACATTTGCCAATAGATTAAAGGGTTTGGGGACATATTTATGCCAGTGGACAAAATCCTTGAACCAAGATAAGAGAGCTGGCTGGCCAGAATATGGCATGGCCAACAAGTCCTGTCCAGGAAAGGCTGTATGTCTTCCAGTGCCCAAATGGATCTATTTTAAGAACAATTAGACAGGAAATGCTGAACTTTTTATTTAAGCAACTGTTTGCATTTTTTACTTCTGCTAAGTTGGTAAAAATAAATTCAGCTTACACTAAGCAAATATTGTATGTGTGCATAAATCAGGAAGCTCTCTGACTCTGTTCTGAAGGGACTTGACACCACAGCATCACTTTGGTCTCAGAGGTGCAGCAAGAGCTTTGTCTCGCTGGCGGGCAGAGGATTAGGACAGGCTGCTCACTCAGGGATGAATTACTGGTATTTTGCATTTCTTTTTAGGCAAACACTGCAACAGAAGGATCAGAAGCAAGTTTGTTCACTCTGGCATGGTCTCCATCACTAAGTCATAACACTTCACTGCTTTCATAGCAGAACTGGGGTGAAACATTGCAAATAACCGAGTTTGGTAAATGAAGAGGTGAATAAACTGTAAAGGTATAGAAAATATATCAGAGTCCCATCCTGTAAAGTGGGGTAAGCTCGTGTTTTGCTGCCTTCATGGGACCCTGCATAGCTCTTAAGCTACAATCCAATCCAAAAAGGTGCAGTCAGTTCCTCAACATCTCTGAATATTTATGCCCTGCAATGAGTTCAGTCTGATCCCGCTCTGTTTATATTCCACTGCACAATGCAACAATTAATGCAACAATTATCTTTAGTAAAATTTTTCATCTAACTTTTCTCTGTGCTATATATATAGCACGGGTAAAATTACTTTCTTCTGTTGCAAGAAGGAAGGAGATGACCTGAGCCTTCCCCAAGCCACCGAGAGGGTCAGGGTGCTCCCAGCTTGCTTTCTCTCTAGCGACTCATTTCATAGAATCATAGAACCACAGAATCTTACAGTTGGAAGAGACCTGCAAGATCATCAAGTCCAACCGTCAACCTATTCCTCTGCTCCCTCTAGTGCTGCGCAGCACATACTGCATTTCCACATCCCCGCAGCCTCGCAGGAGAGCTGTGTGCAGCATCCATCCATGCCAAGTGCTTCTCTCCAAGTTACCCACCCGAGACAGGACCCAGCTGCTCCCCGAGCGGCTGCAGTGCAGGAGAAGGGGGGAAAGGCTGGGCACAGGTGCGGTGTGCGAGCAACGGGAACCATCTTCCCACCCGCGACATGCCTGGCCAGTCGGGCTCACTGCCCGTTGGGGCTTTAGAAGTTTTGTTCTCTGCTTCCTAAGTGGATAAAATTAAATTGTAGACTGTTTGAGCCCCCTGTCATTTATTTTTTTTGTGTGTTTAATGATGTCCAGCAAAAGAGAGTGAGTCCACAACATCGACACAGAGGAATTCATAATAACTCAGAGACACAGCAAGCCTAATTTATATGAATTCAGGTAATTTTCATGGATGAGACTGGATGTGCTATATCTGACAGCAAGGTCAAAGGAAGGTTATTACAAGAAAACAGCTTGGTTTGCAAAGATAACACTAGAGAAGTAAAACTTACTTCCATAGGGAATATTATATAATGAAAAAATGAGAACAGTCCCATTATAAATATAGCCAAAGCGCAAAGAGAAGGCAGAGGAGCCAGAGAGACAGCAAACCAAGTCCCTTGGCAAAGACTGCAATGCCACATACCCAACAAAAGCAACCATAGTTCTCGAGATGCCCTGAGAGCACAACGGGCTGTAGACATTCTCACCTGGTCTGAATTCTGTCATGAAAATAACAGCCAGGCCTTCACCCCAGTCTAACTCACTTCCATCGTCTTGCTCCCCAGTTTCCAAAGCCAGGTCAGCAAGAGAGCTCACAAAACCAGAAAACACCAGCAAGTTTTTTTTCAGATCAGCGGTTGTACCCCCCACTGATGCCGTACATCATCTCAGCTGCTCACCATGGGATTTGAGGCCCAGAAGTTACCACGGGCTCATGTGGAACCATCCATGAGAACCAGCAGATGTGAGGGTTACTCTGCCTTCTGGCAGACATCTGCTGATCTGTCACCCAGGAACGGTTCCCAATCACCCGGCTCCTTCCCTCCTAGGCTTCATTTGCAGCTCGCGTGCCCCACACCAACCCGTGTTACACACAGCCACATGAGCAAATCACTCAAGCTGGAGCACTGGAACATGTGGGCTGCCCTCGGGAAAATAACCAAATAAATAATCTACTCTTCTAGGGGCTCAGCAAGAGAGGGGGGCCCAAGCTGTGCAGCAGAGACCTGGCAGCCTGGGCTGGGTGGGTGATTGATTGTCAGGAAGGAGAGCAGCGTGGTGGGTTGCTGGATAAAGCAGAGGAAGGAGCCAAATGGAGGCAGCTGTCTCGGAAGGTTTGTGGATTTGGGGCAAATATAGGTTCAGATGGTCAGGTTTGGATGAGACAAAGAACAAAAAGGAGCTGGGGGCAGGGTAAGGCAGCAGCTCGTGAGGCAACGATGGGAGTCCAATGCCATGATGTGTGAGGTACAAACATGCTGTGTGCCCACAGAGAGTCGTTTGGATCTTGGTCTCCTTTGTATTAACTGAGGATCACTGTTAGACAGTGACACTATTTCTATAAACACACTCAGAGAAGATAAGCTTCTCTAGTAGGACTCTAAACATGTAGAGGTGCCCTGAAAGAACACAAGGATTGTTGGAGATCTGCTGAGCAGCTCTTCACCAGCTGGGATGTGCCAAAGTGCCTCTGCCCTTTGGTTGCTCTCTAGCTCTTTTGTATTTCTAAACCACAGGCCAAGATCTGACCACTGGTTTAACTCCCCTGGGAGATAGAAGACTTCTTTTTTTTTAAACATAAACATCTGGAAGAATAAAGCCCATGTCAGTAGGGCAACTGGGAGGGATGAGCCAGGCATGCTGTTTCCAGTTAATTTAGGGGTATAGAAGTTCTAGTGAGCTTCAGGCCATGGAGAATCATCAGCCCTGTTCACCCTAAGGAAGCCTGAAGCTGCAATCCATCCTGCAGCCACAAAGGTCTCGTCTGCAGTTGCCTTCCAGTTCCCATATCAGGCCACTTTTCTTTTGCAGAAGGAGAATGTGTTCATCTGATAAAGCAATGCACCAGATCTGAACCAACCGTGACAGGCCCCTTAGATATCTTCTGAGATATCTAAGGGATCCTCACATCAAAGAAGACAGGGTTTATATTTTAGAAAGAAGAAATATTTTCCAAGGATTTAGATCTCTCATTTGGATACAGTGGTTAAAAAAACCAAATAAACAAAAGGTCCATAATAGATTTTTTTGGCTTGTAAAACTGAAGTCCCAATAAAAGTATCACAAATTTCTAAGGCTGTACAGACTCCATGAGCACCTGAAGAAAAAGAAGCTAAGTGATTTCTTGAGAAGATGGAGTGATGGAGAGCTTGATAGAAAGGACTCTGACTCTCTGGCATGGGCAGTAGAAGCGTCAGGACAGGGCAATACCGAATGGTGTCCACCAGAAACGGGACTGAGGGGATAACCCAGGCCTGCATAAAGTCACCCAGTGCTCACGTTTCAGCGTAGGAGGGGAAACCTCAGGATCTGCCAAGGCACATTTACCATGCCCAGCTGGGAGGCCAGGAGTGACCAACTGGTGTTTCCTCTTGCCCCACCTTCTCAGACACGCTAACAGCGGAGAGAAGCCCATGGGCTCTCGCCTCACTGCATCGCTTCATCATCTCCTGTCTCTTTATCCAACCCAGAGGCCTACAGATGGGGGGAAAAGTTACGCAGCCCTGCCGAGCCCCAGCAGCCGACCCTTCTGCCGTGCCCCACAGCGCAAAGCTTGGTGCAGGCGCCGCGGGGAGGAGGCGTGAGGTGTGCCCGGCCGCAGGGCCAGCACCGCAGCCGAGCCCGCACTGAGCATGTGCCGCGTCCTCGGCTCCGCCACCACAACAGCCACCGCGACCAGCGGAAAAGGCCTGAGCTGGCAGGGAGAAAGGAGAGGGGACTGCTGGGCGGGGGGGAGCAAGCCCCCTTTCTTTTCAGCCCAGGGATTTGTTTGGTTTTTTTAAACAAGCCGGAGAAAATCTCCCCAAGGGGGATCAGCCCCTGGGCACCAGCTGCAGACAATTACAGCCGCCCTCCCTTCAGCACGGATTTGCTTTTGCCACAGATAAAGAAGAAAATAAAGAATGCAAACAGGACTTTTGCCTTAATTTAAGGATTTGCTTGTCTTTTTCTCCTGCCACTCCCGGCCACTGTCTGTTCCTGCTGTGCGTGCCGTGGGCGACGGGGAGCCGCTCCCTTTGGCGAACGTCTCCATCCTATTCTCCTGCCACAGCGCTGCCTTCCCATGGCTTTGATTGTTTCTCTGAGCCGCAGGGAAGCGTGGTTTCTCTGAAGCACACGCTTCTTCACCACCCTCGGTCTCCTTTGACGGTCAAAGCACATCTTTGGGAAGATAAAACACGCCATAGGGGTGCGGTGGGCTGGGACGGTGGGAATGCGACAAACGGAAAAGGCGCGTTCTGCCTACGCGTATTTTTTTTCCACCACCTCGTCCATCTCAAGTTCGACGCAACCTTGGTTTAGATGGCTGGTAAGTCTGATCCGTCCCCCCCACCCCCACGCTGCAAGTGAGGACCAGCCCTGTTCTGTAGGAGAGGACGGCAGATGGGTGGGACCTCCCCGCTCGTCGAGACGGGGGTATGTGCAGAAACAGATACAATAGCTGGGGATTTTCTGCCACATTTTCACAACGCCGCTTTACCATCTTTAATTGCGTGCAAAGCCCACACGGGATCCGCTGCACCCTTACACCCCCCGCCCCCCATCTCTCTGCCCTTCCCTCCCCTGCATGTCCCACTCTTTCAAAGGAGAAAGGAACAGAAAATGCACGGCAGGAGACACGGGCAAAGGCCAGAGCAAGAAGCCAGCAGTGTTGCCTGCTCTCGCTCCGGCTGCTTCCCTGCCCGGGGGGCACAACGCGCTGCCCGCTTTTCCTTTTTGTCTGCTGCTCCGTTCCGCCCTGCACCCCAGCCCTCCCGGGTCCAGCTTCCCCGCCGCAGCCCCTCTTTATGCACCGCAGAATCCAGAGCCCTTCCAAGAGAAAACTTGGTTGTTGTGGGTTTTTTTTTTTCAAAAGAAAAAGCCCCTCTAAGCCCACCCACCTCTCATTTCAGGCTTTTCTTCTTCACTCGCATTCCCAGTTTCAGCCATTTGAATCCCTCCTCCCCAGTTGAAAGGAGCAAGACACATTTTTAGGGAACGGGCTGGAGCCAAGGAGCGCAGCATCCTCAGAGCAGACTGCCGTCCCGCAGCCAAACCCGACCCCGGCGCCGCGCTCCCCGGCAGCCGCCCTGCGATTCCCCGTCTTGCTGCAGCGGGAGGAAGGGCTTCTCCTGCACCACTCGGTTTCACCCAGCGCCATCAGAGGACCGCTCCCCTCTAGCATCTTCTAACGGAGAAACGTGAGCTGTGGGAGAAACCTAGGGATGGGAAGCCCTGAGAATACACAGCAACCCACTGAGGTTGTTCCGGGTGGGTCTGGGGGGATTTTCTAGGGTATTACTGCCAGTCTGTCTTTCCATCACCATTTAGGCAATACCTGATCTTCACCAAACAAAATGTAATTGCTGATTTCTCTGCATCCAGCTAGGCAGGGTGCAAATTTTTATTGGGCAAATAAAAAAAAAAAAGCTGTATCACGTTACAAAAAGAATAATTAATTGGCATGCAGCAGCATCTTCCTATGGCACAAGGTAACAGCAGTGATATTTTAAATTGGCAAGTTTATCGCGTGTGTATTCATATTAAAATAAAAAGCCCACCTGCTATCTTGCATCAGAGGGGTGTGTGTGCACAGGGGAGGAAGGGGAACAATGCTGCCATACCAGCTGCCTCCCCGTCAGACAACTCCCCCGAAAAAAAAAAAAACCAAAACCCTCAAATAATGACAAAAGAAAAGAAAACCCGATGGTTCTCGAGGCGGATTGAGGAGAAGCCCATCCTGAAGATGCCTGTCCTACCTGAGACGGTGCTGGCCATGCTGCTGCGGGGGTGCGGAGCGGGTGCTGCAGGAGCGCAGGGAGCTGCGGAGATGCTGCAGTGCTGCGGGGAGGGAGGACGGGCTCAGCTGGAGGGGGCTGCAGCCATCCGCCGCGGAGAGCCCAGAGAAAGGGAAGGGCTGGGAAGAAAAAGAAGGGTCACTAGCTGGGAATATTAATTAGCATATCAGGCCTCCTTCCTTGGGTGGCTCTGACGGCAGATCCCTCCCAGGCAAGGCTGCCTGCCAGAAACACAGCCCCAGCGCGGGGGGGCGAGGAGACACACCCAGCCAGGCGCTGGGAAAAGATGGTTTTTCCTTCTCTTCCTCCCTTTCTTCTCTGCTCCAGTCAGGCTAAGCTGCTTTTTCCCCTGCTGAAAGCAGAAATAAGCAAATACATTGATTTTTTTCGGGTTTTTTTGGGTTTTGTTTTTTTTTTTAACTATCCATTCCAAGGCGGTGCCCACCCACAAGGCCAGGTCTGGGGTCTGTCTTAGCTGGGCTGAGGTGTAAAACCCAAACCCTGAACCACACAGCAGCTGTAGGCAAAGAGCAATGGGAGCAGGGATCCCAGACAGGCTTGGGATTTTTAGGCGTGGTTTTTTTTATTGCACCAGCATTGGGGTACAAAAAGGGCTGCAGTCTGGGGGGAAATTGCTGTAGATGAGGAAGAGCAGAACGGAGCTTTCTGAATGCAGTGGGACTTCACTGGGTTTCTCCGCACCCCCAGGCATCAGGACCTCTTTTCTTTTCCGCTTCTGTTCTGTTTTCTGTAATTTCTGCCATTTCCATCTATGGCTGTTGCTAGGGGCAATGCCTCTGTGCTGCTAGAGCATCACACACGCATCAGGGCCCAGGACCCCTCCCCAGTCCCCGTTGCCAGCCGCACCCGGCCGACCCTGGCCACACGAACCCCGCCCGGGGCCCGTGGCCACCATCCCACACCACCCTCCCAGCCCCCCGCCCTCTCCTGCCGGCCGCGCAGCCCCTCCGGCTGAAAACCCCCCGAACCTCCCGGCACGCTGCAATGCAGACACTCCCGAAGAGTTCCAGCAGCCGCAGGGAGCTTCACATCGCTGCTGGCGCTCTGCCTCGGCCGGGGCAGGACCCACAGGCAGTGCCTACCGAATTCAGTTAAAAACACAGAGATTTCCCTTTTTTCCTCATTTTTTCCCCAATCTCCAAGTGTCCTACTCCTTCAACACCGTCTTTAAAAAGAATATAGAAAATACTTCTAATTCAGAATAATATTAACACTATCCACAAATTTTCAATGTTATCTTGAAGGCAGCAGGCGGAATTCTGTGTTTCCACACCAGACTCTCCGTTTCCAGGCGAAGGCAGCTGTTCCCGGCACCTGGATTAATTATCTGCCGCTGTTCAGGACAAGCTCTGGCTTTGAGTTACCTGCCTGACCTGAGAGGGTCTGTCTACTTCTTGCGATATTCTGGAGCTTCTGGGCATAAATTGCGTGCATTTTATTCCCTTTATTTAGAAGAAGGTACAGATTAGGGAAAATCGGTGAGTGTTTGGTTCACGTGTCCTGTGTCTTCATCACACGTGACATCCGACCAGGCAGACTATCAGGAAACAACAGATTTTCATGGAGAATCAGCAAAGAAGTTGCGGACACACACTTCTTTCACTACTTTATTGCAAATATTTTCAACATTTTTAACAATTAAATATTTCTAGATGTCTTTCAACATAGGAAGGGCTTCTTCACTAACTCGTACTTTCAACGATGCTGGAAATGAAAGAAAAATTCCCAACTGATAGAAACACATCCCAATCCAAGAGAAAGAAGAAAAAGAATTGAGGGAGAGACACCTGTGACAGCAAGATCAGCACTAATCCAGGAAAATGCTCCCCCGAAGGCAAGAGAAACAAGAGGGTTATTGGGATGTTTCCTCTTCAGTGTCTGTCACACGCACTTGAGAACCGGGCCAGGATCTGGACCAGGAAGGAGAGGAGCCGTACTAATTCAGGCATGCGGAGGGTAAAGGAGGCTGGGAATCCGGGTCACCCTGGGGCCCGCCCAGCTGCAGCGGTACCGTGTGTACGTAAAGGTAGCAGCGTGAAGCTCGGCGACGGGGAAACCGCAAATGGTGAGGAGCGGCGAACGCTGAGCGTGTGAAGCTGTGGGCTCTGCTCTAGCGGCTTCCTTCTGGCCTCCACCACATCGCTGATCGCACCCGCTTCGGTTTACTCACCTTCCTAGTCACAGGATGACTGCGATTAAAATTGGAAGTGGAAAGCTATTTTGTTATTTCCCAACAGTGAAGAGACAGAAAGGCTCTGGATTATCAGGATTCAAAGGAATCAAACAATTCTGTGGTCAAACAAAACTTTTAGACTGTTGCTATGGGAACCATCACATCTCAGAAAGACAATGAACGGCAACTTAATCCTCTCCTGTCTGAAAGGGGAAAAATAACCTTCACGTGAACTGCAGCCAGTCGTTGCAGCTCTTCAAACTCTTTTGTCCCATTCCTCAAGGTTCTTGCTTGTCTGGGAAGAGCGATCCCGCCTAGGCAGCCTCTGAACAAAAATGACAATTATTCACTTTGTACTTCTGCTCCGCACAAGCGTTCTGCTTGGCATGCTCTCGCAGTTCAGTTCAGCCGCCCACATACTTATTTCCCACAGAGTTTAAGGATATTTTCCAAGGCTTTTCTTTTGTACATTTTTTTCCCTTGAAGGCACCACTCCAAGTGAAAAATAATTCATCCAAGATCCTCACCATCCACTAACGAGCAAGCAGTGAGGCCGCCCTGGCTCCTGCTGTCTGGGTTGCCACATAGAGGCCGTTACGGCGGCAGGGACTGGCCTTTCATGTAATCCTCTGTGCCACTCTGACAAATCTTCTAAACCTCTCCTCTTCTCCCTCCCTCTCCAGCCTCAGGCCTTGGAAGAGCTCAGGGTTTATCCTAGGGAGCCAAACCGCAGAATGACAACCCAGGTGTAAGACCAGTGCCTGCCTTTATCAAGTCTGTATCCAGACATAAACCGGTGTTTTAGCTTCACTAAAGCTTCACAATTCCTTTTGCCACCTTAAACACAAATACTTTTTTTCTCTTTAAACCTCAAAAATTTGGTTTCCTCAGTGGCCAGTTTTTAGAAGAAACCGGCACAGCGCTGATGAACAGACTTGCCAGTGCTGGCACTGCAGCCCTGGTCACGTCAGGTGAGTGGTGCAGAGAACAGCCTCCAGAGGAGACGGAGCCCTCCGCCGGTGCTGACTCACGCTCGCCGCTGGACACCAGCGCGTCTGCTGACTCACACTCCTTTTTGGGCTTGGTACCCTTCCAGCTCTTCTCTCTCCAGGGGTAACACTGCTTCAAGCAACGTTACTTAAATAAGTTAAAATAACCTGATTTGATACACTATTGATATTATTCTTCAATGTAGGGAAGATATATTTACAGGAAATAATAATACTGGCACACTATTCCCCGTACTTATGAGGAGTTTCAAACCTTCATTCCCCATTATAAATACCTTACCCCACACTCTCATTTTACAGTCTTCACAAAGTCACTTCCTTTGCAGTTTCATTTTGCACAACTGCTATAAAGTTAAAGAGCTCACAAGGTTGTTACAGTTTGTGTGGCGCGCTGTGAAGGTCTGAAGGAGCAACTCAGCGCCCTCCAGCCCTTTCACTACGACCAAAACCAGTTTACAGTCCGGGCAAGTTCAGCTCAAGGAGTTTAAAGGCTGGCAACCAAAACAGCAACACCTGTAAGCCCCCCTAACCGAACACCTGGAAGTCACAGAACATACCAGGAGTTTGAGAAGAGAACAGATTACGTCGTATACTCAAGCTTAAGGTCTGTTCCTTTTAATAGTTATTTTTCTTTAAATAGTATAACACTCCTATATACAAACAAGCTGTGCAGCTTCCTAGGAATAAATGCATTTTAAGGTTACAATAAAACAAGACACATCTTGTTCTACATCTACACACCAACAGTGGGAGGTGCAGCAATAAAGTACAGAGAGATATGCGTAAAATATTTTCTCCCTACCTTCTTCTTCCTGTAACTGCATAATATATGGGTTTGCAAAATTTGGGGATCCAAGTAAACCATGTCTATCCTTTTATTAAAACAGTTGCAGGGTTTGCTAGAGCCTGGCAAACTTAGATCAATCCAGAGCAGTTCAGAGCTCACTACAACCATGGACACGTGGAACCGGCCCTCAGCCTGCGCAACTGAAATGCCAACGCAGCGGCTCCTGGCCTTGTGCACTGAGAAGACCCAAGGCTGAAAGGATCAAAGAACCGTGCTGAAGAAAAGCAGGGAACAACGAAGCCCACACTCACTCCTAACAAAAGATACCCATCAGAATTCATCACCATTGTCAGCGCAAAAGGTACAAGGCTCAAGGTAGCAACACAGAGACCATTAGAACGCAAATGCAGAGTTTGAACAAAGAGTCCTGTAATATTCTGCCTTCTCCCAAGTGCAGCACCACTGAAGGGTGCCAGGTGCGCAGCACAAAGCAGAGCAGCGTGCCGGAGAGGGTCTCTGGTCACGGCCGCGGCTGATCGCGGGGCTCCCCGGGAAGCTGCCCCCGGGCACCCCAGCCCCGGACGGCCCTGGCCGCGGAGCGCTCACACGCTCCAGGGGAACGAACGGGGCCGACAGGCATCGGCAACGCGGCCGCTTTGCTGCTTTTAGAACCCAGCAGCCAAGCTCCGGCCTCACCGGGGCCAAAGCTCGGCCTCGGCCGCTGCCCGGGGCACCGGTCCCTCCTGCCGACTCGCGGGGCGGCTCCCCCGGCCCGGGTCCCGCTTCCCTCCAGGCCCCATAGGGCCCAAACCCCGCCGGGCTTGGTGTCCTCCTGCCACCGCCCCTCAGGTCTCCACGGCTGCTCGCAGGAGACAGCGCCGGGCCGGGCCCCGCCGCCACGGCCGGGCCCACCGGCCGCCCGCACCGCGTTCCCTAGGCAACGCCGCAGCTCTCGCGAGAGCGCCCGGCGGAAGTGACGCACCGCGCCGGCGGGAGGGGCACGTGATACAGGCGCGGGGATTGCGAACGGCGGAGCGGGAGGTGAGGCGGGGGGGGG
>WHYT01016025.1:94030-119991 GCA_009806455.1 Tetrax tetrax
GGGGGGGGGGGGGGGGGGGGGGGGGCTCTGTCCGCGTTTCCATGGCAACCGCCGCCGGGCCGGGGGTCCCGGGAGCGCGGGCTGGGCCGCACCGCACCGGGCGGGGGGCCCTGGGGCGCGGCCGGGCCGGGCCCGCTCCTCCGCACCGCCGCGGCCGGGCCCGGAGTGCCCGCGGGGCTCCTGCCCGGGCTGCGGTGCGGGTCTGCGGGTCCCGTCCCGAAACACGAGGCGAAACGCGGGCGGTTCCGGCGTTCCGTCGTGCGAACGGACCCGCCCCGGTTCCGGTTCGCCGCTCCGCCTGGCACCGGCGGCGCGGCGAATGGCGGGCCCGCGGTTCCTTGCAGGTGCCTGCGGGAAGCATGCCCCGGGTGACGCTGAACGGCATCGCGGTGGATTTCCCGTTCCAGCCCTACGCGTGCCAGGAGGCCTACATGGCCAAGGTGCTGGAGTGTCTGCAGAAGGTGAGCGCCGCCCCCCCGGGCCTTCACGGTCAGTTACCGCCTCTGTTTCCAGCCGTGGCAAAGAGCTGCTCACGATTCACGTTTACTTTTTGTTGTCTGCATCCTGCCCTTTCCAAATCTTCTCTGCCCTTCTTTTACTTGTATTTTTATTTTACTATGTCGTTATTAAAAACCCAGAAGCGTGCAGGTGGCAGCCAGTGGAAATGTGCACAGGATGTTTCTGCCTAACTTGGGAAAAAGAAAAGCTGAGCGAGTGGCCCTTGGGTTTGTGCAGTGTGTCCTTAGTTATCTGGGGTTTGGGTTGTTAGTCCTTGGACTATTGGTGTAGTTCATCATTTTATCTACTGTAAAATAATTGTACTGAATGGATGTCAAACAAGAAAATGTTTTTTTACAGTAGTTATCTTTGTTCTGGAGTTGGTGAGCAGATCTCTGTGGTCCCTGTTCCACTGAGCGATCAAACAAACTTATTGTGGGAGCTTTGGCTTTCTGCCTGGCTCAGCGTTCCTCCCTGCCGTGGGCAGTGGCTTGTTCCTGCTTGGTACCTCCTCCCTTTAAAAGTAAAAGTGTTGTAAGCCGATTCGATATAGAAGTTCTTTCAGTACAACTGAATGTGAATTGTCATGGCAGCACAAGCTCAGCTGCAACCTGTAGTATTGTTATGCACTTTAAACTTGTAACATCCAGTAGGGCTAAATGTTTAAAAGTGCTTGGAAAACTTTCTGCCTACGCTGTCATGTGGGATATAGCCTTAATTCTAAAGGAAACTGGCAGTTTGTAACCTAAGAGTCACTTTCTGGGTTTTTTTGTTGTTTTTTTTTTCCCCCAATGATTTCTAGTATTTGCATATATTTTATCCTGAAATGCGATGCATTCTAGTTGCTCTAAGAGTGGAGAATTCCTCTGCTAAATAAGGAATAATGTCTGGCTCTTGGTTTTAGGTTGAGCCTCACTAAGTTGGTGAGAGGGCCCTACAGGTCGTGCGTTTATAACAGCTCTGGGGGGGGGGGGGTGTGTGTTTCTGTCGTGTGGCAGAGGTTACCAGGTAGCGATTGCTTTTCTGCTGAGGAAATGTAGTGCTGCACAAAGACTGGTTCTTGTTGAATCTCCAAATTGCTCATTCTTCTCTTCACTAAAGAAGGTAAATGGCATTTTGGAGAGCCCTACCGGCACAGGAAAGACCCTCTGCCTGCTGTGTTCCACTCTGGCCTGGCGCGAGCACTTTAAGGACACTATCTCAGCCCGCAAAATCGCCCAGCGTCTGGGCGGGGTGGAGCTCTTTCCCGACAGACCCCTGTCATCCTGGGGCAACGCGGCCACAGACGGTGACGTCCCGAGTGAGTACGGCCACTCTTCTGCTTAGCGGGGGCGATACAGGAACGTTAACAAACGCTTGGTTTTATCTGTCTTTTGTAATAAGTGTGTAATTATAAAAGTCATGGAGCCGTTGTTTAGTAGCTGAAGCACAGTTTCACCATTTTATAGATTTAAAAGGTGTTTTACGTTGTTTTTTTTTTCTTAGAATAGAACATTAGAAACTCATTTACCTCATTTTGTGTGTGTGAATAGTTAGAAGAGAAAATTTCTTGCTGTCTCTACAAGGCAAACTGTTACCATAGTACCAGCTGGGAAAGGAGGCTAATAATATCTCTGGTTCTTCCTTCCATGCTAATAATGGTTTTCTACTTTTTTTTTTTTCCTCCTCTGTTTGGCAGCTTATTACACCGACGTTCCTAAAATAATTTATGCCTCCAGAACTCACTCACAACTTACACAGGTCATTAACGAGTTAAAGAACACAGTCTACAGGTAAGTATGATTTGGGATAACGTTCCTACTCAAAGAAAAGGTGGAGAAACCCATCCCATTTAGTTACTGTTTTAATTTGTGGATGAATGTATAAAAAAGTAATATCCAGTGAAATGTAGTTCTCCTAATGTGTGCATGTAGCACCTGGATTTATTTGTTGTTGGGTTTGGATTTTTTTCATACTTCACAGCTTCCCTTACCTCATTGATGTAGAATTCTCTGAATTTGGTCTGATTTTGGTTCTTTGCGTATTTACTTCTAAAATTACCTTTTTTTTTTTTTTTTTTTTCCTCCCCCCTTGGGCCATTTCTTAATGGCAGTGAGAAGCCATCACAAAGTTGAATTCCTTAGGCTGATGTAAATCTGTGAACTGTGGTTTTGCTGTACCAATGTCTGTCGCAGCTCCAGCTGCAGATGTGCCAGTGTGCTGACTGGGCTCTTTGGGCAGACAGTAATCACTTGGTTACGTGTTTCTTGTAAAGATACAGCAAAGCAAGTATTGTGAATGTTTGGAGTGCATTAGTTCTTGTCGTAACCTTACTCTAAGAACCACAGCCAACTCTGGAATAGCTTGTAACAGATGACAGGCCCCAGCTCATCCAGCTCAGCTGTCGTAACAGCACCCAGATTTTGTAGTGGATGGTGTCAGCTGCTACTCGTTACCTCCCGCTGTAAACTGCTGCTTATTACCACCCACCGCTGCCAGGAGCAATACAGTGCCATAAAGTCAAATAACATAGATAGCTGTTGCAGACAGACTGACTTACTGCTTCTGATTCTGACTCTGATTTTGGGCTCACCTATTTCTCCTGGCTCTTTTGATATATGATACCCAGCCTAGGCATGTACAGCTGTCTTCTCCTTTATTGTCTTATTTTTAACATCAGCCCTGTGTGTTCTCTTTGAACAGGCCGAAGATATGTGTTTTGGGTTCCAGAGAGCAGCTTTGCATCCATCCTGAAGTGAAGCGACAGGAGAGCAACCACATGCAGGTGAGAACAGAGCCTTGAAAGTGCACACAGTGAGAACGTGGAAGCTTTTTGTTTTGGTGTGTAGTGTGTAATTCTTAACTCTGACATTGTTTAACTGCTGGAGGCTGTGGGGAAGGTTAGCAGTTCTAAATGTGATATGAGAAACTCTCACCCGCTAATTTTGTGAGTGCAAAATCTAATTCTGGATCTCTGGTAACATTTTCCGTCCAGAGAAGGATGTCATTGCGTAGAACATGAGAGTTAATAGTTTGCAGTTTACTTTCTGATCTGCCACTTAAATGTTTTTCAAGGGCAGCAGTCATTTCAAAATAGTGTTTCAGAGATTGATTTACCTGTTCCTTTTACAGGTAATATCAAATATTACTGGTTTGAAAAGTATTAGTGGCAAAACATAACAATTTCCTTTGAGCATCTGAGCATTCTGTGCTGCATAGGAGAGAGCCTAACTTTCAAGGTGAAGAGAGGGACACATGATTTTAAAACTGAAGGTGTGCAATTAGCATTTTTTCATTAGCTGGTGTTACAGAAAACAGGTCTTCACCCCGTATCATGCTTTTCAGTGCCTGGTAAGCTGTGCTACTCTTGGCTAAAATGTACTGTATTTTGCAGATCTACATGTGCCGAATGAAAGTGATGGCTCGTGCTTGTCACTTCTATAACAACGTGGAAGGTGAGTTTGGCTCTGGAAGTTTACCCTATTTTTTTATTTTTTTTTTTTTTGAGGGAGATTTTTGCTAGGCAGGTAGAGAAGTTTGGAAGGGTTGGCAGAATCTGCCTGTGCATGTACGTGTTTTGCTCTGTGTTGATGTCTTTCAAGAATTAAATGTTAGGAAGTGGCTGAGTGTGATGATCAGGTAACAACAAATATTTGTGTGGTACCTTTACCTAAGCTTACGGTTGTAATGTAATTTTTGACAGAAAAGAGTACAGAGAAAGAACTGATTGAATCAATCATGGATATTGAAGACTTGGTTAAAAATGGAAACAAGCACAGGTAAATGATCCCCTCTGACCTTCCTCCCCCTTGCTTGTGGAAACAGTGAAAACTATTTCTCTGCTCATTTTTATGAATGCCTTGGTATGAACTTGGCATGCACTACAGTAGCAGAGCAATGATGAGAGCAGAGTGGAATGGCTAAATATGTTGCAGAGACAGCTTCTGACAAAATCATGTGCACGCTAAAGCCTTAACTTCTGTTACTGCAGTTTTCATCATACAGCAACTTATTTCAATCCTGGCTCTGCAAAGACTGAATCGGATCAGTCGGGCTCACCAGTGTTTTATTTCTCATGTGGGCAGAGTGTGCCGATCAACCTGACCTGACAAATGATACTGCAGTTTGGTTTCAGATCTAGGAGGCTGAGGTGACTGACTTGCTGAGATGAAATAGAAGGCAGTGCTGCACTAGACTAGCCTAAAAATGATAATGCAGTAACGAATGCCACTCCTTCTCCTTTAATTTCTTGTTTCCTTTGTTTTGTTGAGCTGCACAGCTAGGTATTGGATATTTTCTATGCTTCTTTTTACTTGGGTTGTTTGAATAGAGCTAACTGTATGCCCTAAAATTAAACATGCTGGTTTCAACTCCTTAAGTTGATTAGAAACCCTTGAGAGTATGAATGTACATGAATGCACTCTTAATATTTCTGCAAGTGTTACTTTATAGTTTGTACTACTTTTTTTTTTAAACAGAGCTTGTCCTTATTATCTCTCTCGAAACCTGAAGCAGCAAGCAGATATTATTTTTATGCCTTACAACTATTTACTAGACGCAAAGGTAACGTGTGTCTTCGCTTTTACATGCCATTGTTCTTCTCTTTATCTTACACTGGCTTTTAGTGGATAAGCTGTGAAGAACTGATGCACAGCAAGTGCTTTGCAGAATGCGATGCCCTTTGTTTGGTGATATTCACCTCTGTTTTTGTTTCTGGAGCCAGTTACATAATTTCTAGAGTAAGGAAACTTTTTCAGTAGAGACTGGATATCTCTTTTTGAAATAATTGCTGACTGCATAAAAAAAAAAAGCCAAACAAAAAACAAACCCTCAAGCTGTTGCAATAAGTTGTCCATATTTCATGGATAGAAGATGAAACCTTTGAAGAAAACTCTGTTGAGGAAACAAATCTGCTGACACCTTCATGCAACTTGGAGTACTTAATGAATTATAGTAAAAGCTAGATTACATTCCACTGCTATAAAAGGCAAAAAGACTAAATGTTTAATAAATTTTAAAAAAATTTAAAATCTCTGACTACCTTAAGCAAGGAAACCTTGTGAAATGAAGTTAGGGGATCTGGTACTGTCAGGGGTGTTCTCAGAGCATCCATTTGCAAAGACAACACAGGCATAAATTTATAAAAACAAGGCAAGTCCTCCTGCTTTGCACCCCACTCCACCCAGAGAATAAACTGTCAGTAAAAACATCGACTGAAATGAAATCTGACAAACCTGCGTATGGTACAACTGTTTGTTCCTTATTACTGTGTCAATTGTAACCTCCATAAACTTTTACATGATGCTTTTTATCACTTTCACTTCCAGAGAAAACAATTCTATGGTTTATGTATTAGGTAGACACAGTGATTACTTTTTTTTTCTTTTAAGAAAACAGAATTATTCAAAATAGTTGAAAAGCCAAAATACATAAGAACCTAAATCTGTCTCACAAGCCAATTTCTCAGTCAATAAAGTCTGTATTTCCCTGTGGCCTGTTTTGTCCATTCCCTCATTCTCTTTTTGCCTTTCAGAGCCGGAGAGCGCACAACTTGGACCTGAAGGGGACTGTGGTGATACTTGATGAAGCTCACAATGTGGTAAGTTTTCTGGTCTGTTGCCGTTTTCAGACTTCAGCCAAAGAGGAAAAAGGACCTGTGCCCTATTATAAGCAGTCTGTAAAATCTGTGCTCAGCTATTTCGGTTGTTAATGTTAATTATCATGAATATTTCTTGTTTCTGTGACTGTTAAAGCTTTGTAGTTTAATTAACAGTCATTTTGACAGTGCTGTGATTTTCTACAAGGTGATAGCTTCTTCCTGAAGAGTGGATCTCCAAATTTACGAGGGCACTCATTTTCTTGTTTGGAGAGTTCTCTTCTAGGTTGTAAGAAATCATGAAAGATCCATTCCTGAAGCTCAGCTGGATCAGCTGTCCAAGTGTAGTAGATGGCAAATGTGACTCTTGTGATATTTCCAAGTCTTCACTTGTAGAGAGGAAAAAAGTGCTGCATTATGAAGTCATCCTCTTAGTTGGCTCAAAACTACAACCTTTCGCCTAAATAACGAAATGCAGAGGAACGCTTGAAATACGTCCCTTCTTACTGCCACATGAACAAGCTCTCAGTGGGATTCCTGCTCAACATCTGCAAAGTTTATTTTTTGATTGTGTGTTCTTTCAGTAAACAGGCCACCGGAGGGTGTGCTGTGTTTGACTAGAGACAGTTGCGGAGCCGTGTCCAGTATGTGCTCCTTTCATCAGAACATCTCTTTTTCTGTTGAAAAATGTGTGGAAATCCAGTCATAGTTGTTTGGATTCCCCCCCCCCCACCTTTTCTAGTGTTTGAAAAATATTAATTGATGCCTGCTTGCAGAAATTAACCAGAACAGCTCTTCTGGAACTACTCATTTCACAATAGTTCTCCCGTGGTACTGCTTGTTCCAGGTTAATGTAGAAACTTAGTAATTACTCTGAAATAAAATTGACTTATTTCTGATTAGATGTTTACGTGTGCAGCTAGTTCAACATAGTTTTCTTTGTAACTTATTTCTTCATAGCTATTGCAGTCAAATTTTTGTGTAGGTTAGTCCTTCCTATTTCTCTTCATTCCTCAGGGAAGATGATTTTTTTCATGAATGAAAAACTTGTGACAAAACAATATGGGACTTATTTTTCAAGGTTACAGAAGTTTTGTCAAACTTGTTAGTTTGATGAGTGTTCAAACCATTACTTTTTTTTTTTTTTTTTTTTCTTGATTTAACAAGCTTCTGTTCTACTGTCAACGTCTTGTTCTGAATTTGGCCTTCCACGAAGAAAAATCTCCAGCTTCTACCTGTGCTAAGAAAATGGTTTAGTTCTTACTAGCAGACTCCTCAGTAAAAGCGTTGCAGCAAGCAAGCCCACTCCATCGAGACTAGACTATAGACAGCCCCTTCTGCAAGAGCATCCTTTGAGAACACATCTGTCCTTCCTTTATTTCCCCCAGCACCTTTTTCTTTTTAGGCTCTTTGCATGCACTCTGGCGTAACAGGTGCATCTGGTTATTGTTTTGGCGGTCAAATTCTCGTCATCAGCGTACTTCATGTGTTTTAACCGCTCCTCTGCGGTCACTGTTGTAAGCGTACTAGAGGCTTGGATGTGATTGTAGCTGTAGCAAAGGTTAGTTTTGTCTCTCTTTGGATAACAGGGTAGTCGGTTGTTTGTTTTTTTGTTTTTTTGTTTTTTTTGTTTTTTTTGTTTTTTTTTTTTTTCATGAGAGCTTTTGAAAAAGTAACCAAACAGTTTGGGCATGCTTATTGTTGTCTTAATTATCTCCTTTCCAATTTTTTAATGTGGAGGAGGCTTAACTTTATGTAATTGTCTCAGATGACAGCTTCCCAATGCGTCAGATATGTGAAACTTCCTTTGAAATGCCACTTTTAAGTTTCTTCTTGCATCTTGAATAATGATGAAAAACTTAAAGGATTTATTTATTTCAGATAATATTTTCAAGTAATTGTATTCAGTGTTGCGCTGTTCAGATAAGATATGGATGTATGTTTGTCATAAAAGTAATCGTGTTATTCCCTCTAGGTACTGGGGTATTTGTCAATACATCTGGATTGCATAAGCTCTCGGATATTATCCAGGTAAATGATTAACACTGTTTCTATATATGTCTGAAGGATAGAAGAATTAGTTTAAAAAAACGTGGAAAGTTGTTGGATCCATTTTATTTGTGATGGTATATGCACTTGTGCAGCCTGATGTGATGGTCTACTTGGATTTTTACCCAGGTTGTTCTTTTACAGTTTTGATGTCCCTTTTCGGAGACGCTTGATTTAAACGTGTCTGGTTTTAGCCTCCACCAGGTGGAGCTGGCTTATTGAGCTATTTACTTTCTAGCAGCAATGTTTGCCATATGAGACCTTCTCATGAAATCACAGGACAAGTTAAGGAAAACAAGCAAACAAAATAAACTGGGGTGTTTTCCCATTTAATTATTAAATTAAGGGTTCTGTAATTTTTTTTTTTTTTTTTAGTGCCACAGGAACAGCATGTGATGCTTGTGGGTATCCATGTGGTGCTCTCAGTCCCCTCCCTGTTGTGCACTTGCAAAACATTGGTTGTGAAAAACCTGGCCCCCATAAAATAAGAAGGTACAGTGGGCCAGTGGCCTGAAATCAAATTTCTCCCTTCCCTCTGATGTTCACCGAAGCTTGAGTAATACTGAAAAAAAAGGGTAGTGTTTGGACAGCTCTAAAGTTCAGACAAAATAATGTCCTAGCTGTAGCGTTACACAGTGGAAAATCTGTTGGCACTTGGGATTACATCCACTGTATTCCCAGAACTTGGTGATTTCAGAGCATCCTCTTGGCCTGAGTTCCTGGGTGTCAGGTTGAATTAGACTTTTTCCTGACAGTGAAATAAGACCTTTACTTCCCAAATACTTGTGGGTTTTTTTTTTCTCAAAAAGATCTCTTTCCTTCCATCTTTAGTAGGTGAGTTACAATAATGATGACATTTTAGTTGTGTTAGTAATAGCTTTTCTATCTTGGTGAAATTACTATAATTTAACCACTGATGCAAGAAATTCCAAGATGTTAGTCTGTCATGGCTGGCAATGTTAAATGTTTGTTATACTCACTGGTAGCCTGCTTAATAGATTAGCTGCCAGACTTTTTCAGTAATCCTTGACATCGTAGATCTTTCTCCTGGAAGATGTGCTGCTTACAGTTGTGATCTATGTTTATATGAAGCACAGGAGTGTCAAACAAGGTATAGAATAATGGAAACAGATAGGAGGAGACTAAAATCTATGTAAGAACAGAAATGAGGAGGAGCACAGCACTCTATTTAATCTGAAAAGTTAATTACTTCTGTGTCCAGCTCTGTAGTTGGCAGTAGCAAATGAACTTTTTATTCCTCAATATTCTTGCTTATTTTCAGAACACGTTAGAAGGTTTGTAATGAAATTCTTTCCTGTCTGGGTGCAGTGCAGACTGTGTACTTCGGTTTTCCCTGTTTGCTGAAGGATTTATAACATTCCCACTTACATTTCCCTTTACCTGAGATTATTACTGTTTCTAGGTTTTAGTGTCCCTTTTAAGTAAACTAGGAGAGATTAAATAGTCTAAATTTGAATTTAGCCATGTTCTCTACAATATTTGGAGTCCTGGATTTTATTTATTTTGAACGACACTGCTCAGGTCTATTTTGCCATAGTTACCAAATTCACTGCCACCGCTCAGATTGTCTTCCTGCTGATTGCAAAGAGGAAGTGTGACTTGTTCAGTGTTGTTGCTTTTCACCTAAGAATTGACTTGCTATTTTACCTTAATTGTGCAACCTCTTCTAGAATTCAAATTTAATAGAAAAGGACAATCTTAAAATTTTCAACAAAGCCTGTATGTGTGTTCTGATACAGGGGTAGCAATTTGTGTACACTGATACCAACGTGATTTGTACTGGAAGGTGAGTGTTGCTGTTCTTCTCTGGGGAAGGTGAGGTGTGCCTAGTTTAAATTAGCTGCCCAGAGTTTCCAAGCTGAGAGATGAGAGGATTCAGAAGTAGAAGCCAGGTCTCGTGATCCCTGTGAGCGGAGCCCACAGCTCAGTGTGTGCCACAGGACTGGGGATAACTGTGTGTGCTCTTTTAGCCTGTGGATAGCTGAAAGGTGATGTGAGTTGGAACAGCAGTCTTTTGCTGAAAGCTGAGAATGTGCTGCTGCTGAGGACATGCACGTGAACGGTTCTTGCAAATCATCTGCCGCGTGATAGTTTGGTATTGTGAGCTGTCTTAAATAGAACTAGGTCACGGAGTCTTCGTTGGTTAAACACAGCACTTTCATGTAACAGAGCCTTATCTTCAAGACTTACCTGTTAAACAGCCTGGTTTTATTAGTAACACTTTTTCTTCCTTTTAGAAGAACATTTACTATGGCTATTTTTCAGAAGTTAGTTTTGGACGGGTGGAGAACATCTTTCTTGTTGCAGCTAGCTGATACTCTTATGAGCTTGGATAATTCCTTTTAAATGTCTGAAGAAATTTTGTTTACAAAAATTAACAGATGTTGTAAATATTTGAGAACAACAGCTGTTTTCAGTGAAGTTGTGCTGGAATGCCATGTGTTTAATGACTGTCACGCTTAGTCATAAGACATCACATACAGGAAAGGGGAAGAAGCCTAACTGTGCAGAAGAGTTGACAGAAGCTTTTAATTTAATATATGGACAACTAGATATGATTACACCTTGTTTCTTTTTTTTCTTTTCCAAGCAGAGCATTATTACTGTAGGGTATCACGGCTGAAACCTCAAACTAAGGGAATTCAAAAGCTCTTTTACACTCAGTTGTGGCTGTGATCTCATGGACCTGCAGTGTGTTTGCTTATCCACAGCCAGAACTCATGAACAGTGTGAATAATAATACTGTCATTTGTACAATTTGAATATATTTTGATACTCTCTTGCATTTTTTGGAACAATGAGGAAGCCGTGTGGTTAGCAGGAATTGCTTGTAAAAAATGTATTTATTCAAGATTCTCTGTCTTCGTTCAGTAACAGGAGTAAGGAGATGTAGTTAAAGTTATTACCGCAGTACCTTTTGTGGAGATACCTCTCAGTGCAAAGGCATGTTAGGGATTTTGCTGGAAACAGTTGTTAAATTTTTCCTTTTGTTTCCATCCATTTTCCAGACAGTATTCAACATCGATCCTCCAGAAGGCACAACAGGTTTCATGCCACATCAGTCGGTATCTAAATATTATAAGGTATGGGACGCTTTGTGTTCTGCTTTTCTTCCTCACTTCTGTCTGTGCTTAGTGTATCCAGGACTCAGAAGGATGTGGATAGTATAGCACGTTATGATGTTGGTTACAGGGAGAACTGAACCTGCCCCCTGAAGTCCTTATCATGTATTTAGAGTTTGCGACTTACAGGCTGTGATGCTGTAATGAATTTTAGGAACGGATCTTTTTTTTCAGATAAAAGGTAGCTTTCATATTAAGTTTAAGACTTGACACGATTTTTGTTGCTGAATGAAGCAAATCTTTCTAACACAACAATTTATTTATTTATTTATTTATTGCTCTGCATGTTTTATTCTGGTGGACACCACGGAATAATTGGGTTCTTTGTTTCTGCTCAGGGCAGCCCATGAAAAGCTGCTCCCATAAACTGACTCCAAATGCCTGGTTAAATGGTGATGTACTTCTGTGCTCCTTGTTAGATATGTTATGAAGGACTGGAAGCAAAATAGGAAAGACAGACAGGACATGATACAACCTTACTAACACTGTAAAAGTGATACTGATTTTGTTAACTACCCTTAATACAGGCTAGTTTTTTTGAGGGGTGAAGTACACGTTCATTTCTGTAGCACACTCTAGAAATGTTTCTGTTCTTTTCCTTCAGGTACATATTCACCTGGATAACGGTAATCAGAAGAAGAAACAAAGGACAGATCTCTGGAATTCATCTGCAAAAAAACAAGGTACGAGACTCAGACTTGAGGAGGGTCGTACAAAAGCTGCTTTGGAAACTCCTCAACTACTCCTTTCTGATTCAAATACAAGAAAACAATTGAAGACATCCTGATGTGCATTATGTCACATTTGTGAACAGGGAGTCCTCTGGCAAATTTGAGAATGTCACTGTAGGATTTTGGGTGAAACACCACCTCTGTTATGTTAAATGTTAAGATTACTCTGAGGGATAAAGGGCTAAACAGAATAGCCCAATGAGGGCATGCTACAGATCTGTCCATGTGCAAAAAAAAAAAATTAAACCCATATGGCATAGTAGTGTTCCTCACAGAGCTGGAAAGTCCTAAGTGCATGATTAGTATGTCTTGTTGCCATAGTCTAAGTTAAAATGTTCCGTAAGATGGAGAGACATGGAGTGTTCGTGTTGCCCCAAGAGCATTCTTTCTCTAGAACAGGGTGTGTTTTTAAGTCTTTGGGACTTCTAAGTTTGAAGAATTCTAGGATTATTTGAGAGTGTTCCTTTGCAGTTCTATGTTTCCAAGTACAGCTCTACTGTGGATACAACGAGTTGTGAAGGTGCTTTTCACTTTTATAGTCACCTCTAAAGGAGAGGTGGCATGAGCGATCTCAATATAAAACATTCTCGTACCGGTGCTGCTTTGTGCACTGCTGGAGTTCATCTAATGCAATTATTCCAGTGAAAGAAAATCATCTCTGTTATGGAATGGTTGCTTGTATTGGTGTAGACAAAATCTTCAGACCAGCCCAAGAATGGGAAACCCTCCTTCAGGACTGACGTTGAGGAATGTTCTGTTATCCTCCTGCCAGCTATATTTCTCTGTATAACTGTGTTGTGTTAGACACAAAATTGGTGTTGCTAAGGCTGTAACTACCTTAGACAGGAAGGAGATTCATGTATAGAAAATGCGTGCCAAAGGTATTACAAAAGTAAATTCCCTGAAAGTTCTTAATCTCTGTTGAAATTACTCATATATAGTGGGGGAGTTAATTGTTTGGCTCATTCAGAAGCTCTGTAGTGAAGGTTCATGCGATGTGCCAGAGAAATAACGCTTGAGGACGTTACCTGGCATGGCACTTTCTGGCTAAGAATGCACATTCTTAAGGCAGCGTTACCTTTTCTGAGCTATGACCAGTTTTTGAGCAGCTTCCTAAGTTCTTCAGGGCATATTGTCACTTCTTGATAGTTTCAGCCTCAACTATACTTTTCAGTCTGTCTTGGTCAACTGTATTTTCTCTCTCTCCCGCCTATTTCGTTCCTTATGCCCTGCAGAACTTTGTCTCTGGAACTACCTCACTATAACCACGCTCCAAACAAACATATTTAGAAGAAAATAAACTTGGGTTCTGAATCAAAGGCTTATCCTAAGGCTCTTATAAAGCAGCACTGAGCTTGGCTTTGCTGGACTTTAGCATTCATTCTTCCTCATCTTTTTATTTATTTTTAAGAAAGATGCACATCCCTTTACCTAACCCTTCTTAATAGAATACTCTCCAGGGATCTTTGTAAATACTTTGCATCACAACTATCTACTTAATTACTCAGTTAAATGTTCTTGAGAATGTATTTGTTTCACAGAATTCCTTTCCTTAAGGGCAAAAGTAGCATTTTTCAAAGAATGCTTTCCACAAATTTAGGGGTTTTGCACATAACGTCCCCTTAAGTGTTTCAACAAAGTAAGTTCTGTTCTGTTCTGAACAGAAGCATGCTGTTTAGTAATCTGCAAATATTGTTTTCCTGCGATATTGCTCAATTGGCATTTGAAGTTACAGGAATAATTCTAAGTAGATTTAAGTATGTGTAAAGGAAAGGGCTGATAGAAACACTTTAGCTTTATTGCATAATTTGGAGGATTTGTACAAAAAAAACCCCAATACAAAGCAGTTGTTGAATTCTTCTGTGATTTAGTAGACGCATAGCGATGACCTTTGAAGGTCCCTTCCAACTCTAGCCATTCTATGATTCTATGTTTGCTTTTCAAATAAAAAGTGTTTGCCACTACCTATGCAGCAGACTAGCAGTTTGTTGAGACTTGCACTAGGTGCACACCTAGCAGAGGCCAGACAAGACGGATCAAGTCTCCAGTTTCCTGTGGTGCTATAGCAGATTGTATAGAAGTAATGCAAACCTTTTAAAAGTAGCTGCTTTCAAATTATTGTGTGGAAATTATTCACTCCAGCGTAATTCTCTACAAAGTGTGATTGATGAGCAGTGGCCTAGCGTGGGATAGCCATGGCGGTAAGCGGCTCTCTGATCTGTGCGCGCATGCCGCTTACGAATGCAGTAGTGAACTGTTACAGGTTGACGTTAAGAGAAAATGCTCTTACTCTTGGTTTGCTCTAAATCACCACGTTGTAAAGTATTAGCATACCGTTTCTCCATGGATTAGCTGTTCAGGAACGGAAAAAGCTGCTGCAGAGATCTCCTTTATGAAACATGCAACAGTTCCTGCTGGGGAATGGGGCCCTTAAAATGGATTTAATGTTGTTAAGCTTAAAGCTAGAACTGCAGAACACCAGGCTGGAAGTGTACGGCGATTCCAGCTTCTCCGGGAGCTGGGCGGCTGGTGCCTGCCAGGAATCCTGCAGAGTTGCAGAGGAGTGTATTTGAAACTGAGCGTTGGCGAGGGAAATGTAAGTAGCTGGTGGCGTTCTTGGCCATCCGTATCAGCACAGTTTGCTCTTCTGCTGGAATTTCTTGGGCTCCTGCCATAAGTGGCTTTGCTTTTGTCTGTAGATATTTCCTGGCCTGTCCATACACAGACCCTGACTGTAGTTTGCACCAGTTCTCAGTGTGAATTAAAGAGAAACAGAATGTGATGAGTTTTGGGATGTGATTCTTCTAGAATCTGGACATGGTCTGGATGGATTTGCCCAAATGAGATGGAAAGATAAAACTTCAGCTTAAAATAAATGTTGTCTTGTAATTATAAGCAGTAAGTGACTTACTAGGCATGTATTACTGGGGATTTCCTAAAACTGCCAGCTCCTTTATGGAAAGATAGTATGTGAATGAAGCATGTACATGTAAAAGACGTGCATGTGATATTTGGGTGCTAGATTTTTTTTTTTTTTTTTTTTTTTACTGAAACTAATCATGCAGAACAGAATCAGAAGCTGAAACAAAAGCTGATGTTTTATTTGGCTGGTCTTGTCCTTGATGTAGATGATTGTTTCATTCTCTTGTTCCTTTGACTGTCTCTGAAAAGCTGATGCTGAGTTTTCAGCAAGACCAGCAGTGGTACAACTATAAGCCAAGCAATGAAAGAAATTATTAGTGTGATTTATTGATTTATTTTTTTTTCTTGATATCCTTTCTGTTGATAATTTATAGCATGCAAGATTTTCAGTGTCACACACATTGTGTATCCACATCCCACAAAAGATGAAATTGAAAGAAGGAATTGAAAAGTTTGTCAGTTAACTGTGGGGAAAATGGAAAGTTTAGGTGAAAGGTTTATAGTCATTGGAAATTCCTGGTGGAGAAGGAGTTCTCTTTTCAAGCATGAGCAGGGGTGGAGATAGATATAGATAGATAGATATAAATAGATACTTTTTTTACTTCAGTTTTTCATCCTTCATCCCACTATTCTGCAGATTTTCTGCCATGCTTCCCCTTCCAGTTGTCCTTGACAGCAGGAAGTGATTGTGGATGAAGGACTGAATAGTTTTATCTGCTCAGTCTGCCTGTTACTTGCCAACAAAAATGTCCGATGCTCTGTCTTTTCTTTACCATCTTTTGGTTAAAAGTATAATCTAATTAAGCGTGAGGGAGCAGTAAGTTTTTAAACTATATTTTCAATGGGCCAGTAATTAAATCTGGGAAGGGCCACAGCAGAACATGCCATACATTTGGAATTTTAGCTTCAGACGCTGGCCATTTTACTCTCAGAATTTCAGATGCAATGTGCTATATGCTAGTCATATTCTAATTTTTCCACTTACAGACAGCATTTTTCTTTATTTTGACGCAGGAAAAACCTTAAGCTATTGGTGTTTCAGCCCTGGATACAGCATGCATGAGCTTGTTCGACAGGGAGTCAGGACAATTATCCTTACTAGTGGGACTCTCTCCCCTCTCTCATCTTTTACAATGGAAATGCAGATGTAAGTACCTAGATGTATGAATAGCACCATTACTGAAAATGCAGAAATGCAGAACCTGCTCTTGTGATTTTAGGTTTTATCTCAAGTTTTTGAGTGTTCTGGACTGGCAGCCGGGAGGGAATCATGATGAGTATGACTGAGATCTTACTTTTGTGTTTCTTTAGCCCTTTCCCTGTTTGCTTGGAGAATCCTCATGTTATTGATAAACACCAGCTCTGGGTTGGGATCATTCCTAAGGGACCTGATGGAGCTGTACTTACTTCTACCTATGAAAGAAGGTAACGAACTTCCCTATGGAATTCTGCTTTGAAGTCTCGGGTTTTGCCTACAGAAAGATGCTGGTGAAATAAGTGGTCTCTGTAGTTTCTTTCTTGGATAAACACTGTGCTGAATGACAACACCCTTTAACCACCACTGTTGAAAATGTAGAGCTGGAGGGCTGGAAGGGGTCAAATGTCAGGACACTGAGTGCACCCATAGTCCTTAATGGCCCTGACTAGCCTCAGCTGGGACCTCCACCCTCAGCCATCAGGCAGGAGCTCTGCTTAATGTCTGGCACAGGCTTTCAGTCACTGCCTGAGCTGTAGGACTGTTTGTCTCCAGCTCCATCGTAACCACAGCTGGCCATGTCCCCTGTTGATCTGACCCTGATCTTCTGATCGACTTCCCGGTTTGACCTTGGACCTGCCCGTCACTGTGGATCTGCCCCGCCACTGTTACCGAAATCTGGAATAAAACTCCTTAAAAAGCAGGCACTTCTTCATTGCAGCGCTGGGCGCACGGGGGATCGCTCCACCCAGCGTGCGCACCTGTCTGATCCAACAGTGCAGTCACATACACATTCCATACACAGACTCACTAGATTTATGAGAAATGTTGTGCATAAACATCAGTTTTCCTAGAAGTCATTCTAATACGTCTCCTCCCGTTTGCGCATGCTCAGTCATTTGAGTCGAGGGTCCTCTGGTGGTCTTGGGGGTTGTCAGGACACCCCCTCCTCGAATTCGTTGGTCGAACCCCTCCTTCACATCTCCATAGATGGTCCGGAGAACAAGGTCATCTTGCCCTGGAATCTTTTGGCTTGAAAGTGATGGCTCAGAGCCCAAGCTGCATAGCTGGTGCCTTGTTCTACCACTCCCCAAACCACCCCCGACACGCTAGGCTAACTGCTAAGATAAGGATATTTCATGTAAAATTTAACCCATGTGACTATAGCTCTATAGTTAGCAAGAATCACCCTATATTTATGTTCCAGAACCATATTGATTTAAGTATCTTCCTATTATCAATCATTGGTTATATCATTGATTATAATTCTACTGATTAAAGTTCTCGATATGCAGATCGAGCTGGAAGGGGTAGGGGGTTTCCTAGCAGCAAGCTGGTATCTGTAACAGATTTGCAACACCATCACTGGGCTGTGATGCTCCTTATTGTCACTGGAGCTGCTCCTGGGTTACTGACTTGTGTTCCTGGCTTGACCTTGGACCTTCCCTATCACCATGACTTTGCCTGATGATCCGGACTGGTGACTGGGCCCGGCTGCTGCACCCGGGTCCTTCCTGCTTGCCTTGCTCTGTCAGCGTGGCAGTGGGTGCTGGCTGGCAAGGCCCCTGCCCTGCTGCCTTCCTATCGTGCTTGGCTGCCAGCGCCCTGTGCCTTCCTGAGCACTCTGCCCTCACTGATGTGGAGCCCCATCCTAAATGTCTTTGCTGAAGGCAAATTAATTGATTTTAAATATGACTGATCTTTGCAACAGCTATTTTTATATTTAAATCTTGTCACCAGGACCAGCCTCCTTCACATCTGCATTGCCTTTTTAGGGAGAACATATCCAAATATTTGTCAAGCTTTTACTATAATTTTTCTTGCTTTTCTGTCTTTCTGTTCTTCGGAGTAGATAGTGCTTCTGCTGCAGCTTCTGCTGCCTCCAGAATATACTGCCAGCAAGGAAGCCAAAACATGATTTCATTCTATATTGACTTCTGTTGTGCAATTTGAGTGTCATTCACATCTCTCCGTATAATTTTAAGAGTTTCATGCTTTGTTGCGCATGGCAGAGGATTCTGTGCTTGCCAGTTCTCTGAAGTTAAAGAATGGTGTCAAATTGTGTAATCCAGTATTTTGAAATGGTGATCAGCTCCTTGTGTATGATACACGTGTTCTTTCTTTTAACTTTCTTCCTGTAGCACACACATTTTTTGTGTTGGTACATTCTTATATCTATTTCAATTTCAACACTTTAGATGAACCTCTGGCTGAGAATTCTGTTATTTGGCCTGCCACAGGCCTGACTTACTCTTTTTCAGCAATACAGAAAAATACTTGGCTTATGCCATGAGTAAATAACAACCATAGTAACCAAATTCACCCTTTTTGCCCTACAGCCTCACCACACCTGGTTCATCAGTAATTACTTTAAATAGCTGTAATATTAGTCAGGCTTGGCAGCACCTGCACGCTTTTCTGACAGAACTCTAATGCTTAAATTGTTAGTATTAATCGTAAAACTCAGATGGTTGCCCATTTCCACTTACCACATTTTGATAATATTGAACTTAGATCATCTTCAGTGCTAATAATACAATATTTAATAACGTGTAGTCAAGGAATTACTAATTGTGTGTCCTTGGTCCGGGTGCTGGCCACAGGAAGGAGAGGAATTGGGAGCATGAATATGGTATTTCAGATGAATATCAGAGGAAGTCAATACGTGTGAAAAACATAGAAAAGGAAATACAATTATGTCACTTGATTTTTCTTCGTTGCAGATTTTCAGAGGATTATCTGTCTTCTCTGGGGAAAACTATTGGTAAGTGAAGTGTGTGGATTTCAGAAATGAGTTGTTGCACAGGATTTTTAGGAATCTCCTAAAAGAAGATTTCTAAAGAATGAATAACAAGACAGAGAAAGGTAAAGGACTGCATTGCATATCAAAGGCTGTCTGGTTTTGTATGCTTCTATTTGCTCAGGCAGCTGGCTGCTGTAATTGCTTACAAAACTGAATTTCAGTCCTTGGTTTAGTATTTCCAAGTTAGGAGGTCATTTTTATTGTCTGGTGTTTGTGTTTGCGTCAATGTGATTCCTAAACGCGATCAGAAAGTGGCACAGACTAGAAAATCAACGCATGGAGATGTTGCAGCCAAGCATCGTTTGCAGACCGAGTAAGGATCACGAGAAGTCAAAGCAATTTCCTGTTATATTTTCAAAGGCACTATGTCAAACTTGCCTTAAGTCAGCATTTATTGTTTTGGTAATGTTTTGCAAATATAAAAATAAATACAAAATGTTTACATGTGAGAACAGAATAAAAGCAGCATGTTTGTGTAGCTTGGCTGAGATCTGATTGAAAGGAATCTGTTAAATCCAGAAATGTTTGAAGGAAATGGAGGAGAGTGCTCTGAGGTGTTCAACTTAACCTAAAAGGTGAAATTAAGAAAATGTTTTCACAAAATACCAGATTAATGTTTTTTGGTTTTTTTTTTTTTAGTAAAATCTATACTACCTGACTAGAGAACTCTCAAAGAATCTTCTGGTACCTCATCTGTTGCTTTGAATGTTTACACTGCAGTGGACAAGGGGTGGATAAAATAATCTAAAACTAGGTCCTACTGTCACAAGGGAAAATATGGCAGATGGTGTTGTGTCTGTGTTGTCTCTAGTGTTTGGTGTAGCTCATAATATCTCTTATCCTGTTCACACTACACTTTAGAAAGCCAGGTAGGTGTCTGTATTAAAGTTTATACCTTGATGACAAGGTTATTGAAATTATTTTAAAAAAAATCAAACAGCTTCTAATACATGAACATTCACATCAAGAAAGCAGAATAGATTTTGGAAGGAACCCATGCTGTTAGTTTATTTTTCCCCTATCTGCTCCATCCCAGGATGAAAATGTGCGCTACTACACATTTGCTTATCTCGTTGCAGGTAACCTCGTGCGAGTTGTACCGCATGGACTGTTGGTGTTCTTCCCGTCCTATCCTGTCATGGATAAGAGCCTAGAATATTGGAGAGTACGTTAATTGTTCTGCCTTTGTTAGGTGGTTTGGTTACATGCATCAGACAGTTCCTAGTTGTGCTGTCTAACAATGCTCATTAAAAAGTCTTTGTTAATAAGTGAATGATAAAATCTGGTATGTGCTTACTTCCACGTGGCCGTTTCTGATATGTTCATCATCTGTTTAACAGGAGCATGACTTTGCTAAAAGAATAGAAGAAGTGAAGCCAATGTTTGTGGAACCCAGGAACAAAGGGAGCTTTGCAGAGGTTGATTACTTACATTACATACCCATAACACTTTCAGAAATTGGCTTTATGTTTAGATGCCTTCTCTAAGGTATTTTAATCCTAGGATAAAACTAAAATTCTCTGACAGCTTCTTTGAATGCTTGTTCTTCTAACATCCTTCCTTTACTGCTTCAGCCAGTTGCATGGAGTACAGTCTTCATTTGAAACCCAGTGATGTGACAGTAGCTAACATTCATATGTACTGAGTAATGAAGATGATGGAAAGCTGTCACTTCAGTAGTCAGCATCTTTTAGTGTTCTGCAGGACACCTCCTCCCAACTTACCATGCTTTGGGTGTTAACAAATTCTGCAGTGTCATGTTATTTATAGCTCCTCTGTTTTGCTTCTTAGAGTAAATAGTAGCCTTGAATTGCTTTCCTGATTTGCCTATTTTACTCAAGGATCTGCAGAAACACAGGACAGACCATGTTTTAACTTCTTATCGGAAGTATCTGACATTAATCTTTTATGCTTACCCAGATGTATTCTGGATTTCACAGTAATGTAAGGATTTTGCTAAGCAAATGGCTTTTCACATTCGCAGTTAGTGAAAGTAAAGAAAATTATACTAAGCCAAATTAATCACATTTTAGATCTTAAAGTAAAATTTAGTCAGTACAGGTTTCTATTTATGCATATGCAAAGGATAAATACCATTCTTGTTTTCACTTAAACTACTTTATCTTTTAGGTAATGGATGCATACTATGACAAAGTTGTCTGTCCTAAGTCCAACGGAGCTGCTTTTTTGGCAGTATGTCGGGGGAAGGTAATGTAACTCAACTTGTTTCATCTGAGATCAGATTATCTGGTTGATGGAGGGGAAAAAACATCATTTCAGTATATTTCTGTTATGTGACTGCGATTTTATGTGGGAAAAAATCCAAGGGAAATAAGATGCCTTAAAGCCTTTTCAAAATTACGTCAAATTTACGTTTGCCTCACTCTGCTCCTGTTTTTATTAAGGGGAATACATCTTTGAGTGCTTTCAGGGGGTGAGTGTCATACTTGCATTTCCTTTTGGTGGCTCACTGAAAACTCAACCCATTAGATAAGAACAGCAGTTCTGGAGAAGAACTAAAAGAAACATTTGTAATCAAGCATGTTAGAACAACACTGCTGAGAACAAAAAAAGTATTCCTCAACTTTAAAGAATTTACGTTAACTTCAAGTCCTCTGGACACATTTGATGGCCATTCATTTACATTTTTCAGTGCTGATAAATTGATTTATGATATCAGTGGAAATATTTGCAAAATCATAGATTACTCTTGGGGCCTTTTTGCTGCTGCATACTGCTACCCAGAGAAGATTCAACTTCTTTTCAGTCTTTGGTCCAGTCTCCAAAGCAGCTGTTGGATCAGTGAAGAAAAGACGTAGCTCTTGCGTGGGACTCGGTTGAGTATGCCCATCCTTCAACAACAGGGTATTACCCTGAGAGGAGCAGAATCTGTGCAGAGATCTTGCTTTGCAGTAACACACAACTGAAGGATAGATTATTTAGTTTATTGTAGTCGCAGGGTTAATAGTATGACCGCAAAATTGGAAATATTTGAGAAGATAAACCAAAAGAGCCGTGTTGTCAGAAGCTGTAGAACTAGCTCTGTTCTCAGCTGTCGCTTCAAGATTCCCTCCCAGGTGGTTGTTCAGCTTGTCCTTTTTCTAAAGAGGAGATTCTGCCCCAGTGGCTCTAGTTTTTCATTAGCTGTATCTAGGCCCGGAGTGTCTTTTGAAGTTCACAGGAATTTTCTTTCTGGTTTTGGAGGGGTGAAGGGCAAGTTGTGGGAGTGTTTGTCGTTTGGTGTGTGGTTTTTTGTTTGTTTTTTTTTAATTTAGGGATTTTTTTCTTTTTGTCTAAGATTAGACTTCTCATGCTCTTATTAGTCTGAGGGATTTCCTTTGTGCCCATAATAAAACGTCCACAAATACAGCTATGTGCTTGCTAGCTCCAGGTGGATTACAGCGCGTGCTGTGACTGCTGCTCTTACGGCAGTGCTGACTGAAGCCGAGTGGAGTCGGTCGTTCCACCCGCCCGTCCATTCCTGATGTGCTATTCCATCACAGCTGCTTGTGGAGATTGGATTCAGCTGAAAAATAAACCAGCTTTTTTCTTTTCCCCCAAACTATTTTTCAGTCTATTTAATTTTGCTCATTTCACGAAGTGATTTGCCAGCACAGCATGGGATGTGAGCGTACACAGGGGGCACGAGCAACGGATACTTGAGTGGCTGTAAGCAGCGTAGCTGCTGGGTCTGACACTATGATTTTGAGCAGATTTCTGGTAGCTTTCCATTATTGCTTCACAATTATTCTGTTCATTTTTAATGTCAGAGAAGGTTTGCTATGTTCTTATGTCTTGGTAACAATTCAGGGTGTGGAAGGTTTAAACAGAGGTATTGACTGACAATAAGACATCTTCTGAATGCAACGGTTCTGCTTATCCAGGAATAAGACACCTACGTTAATGGTGTAGGCTGAGGTCTGCGTTGTCCAGGGCCTCCTAGAGGAAAAAGCTAAGTTGAAAGTCCTAGTAATAAAAGCAGAAAATCTAGTTGAAACTATTCATAACGTATTCATAAACTATACTTGGCTAGGGATTTAATTTAGTGGAGAAAAAAGGCCAATAACTGCTGAATTGCTCTGAAAGGTCAGTTCAAATCCAGTTGCTAATGGAAAACACTGTCTCTTCAGGCCAGTGAAGGCTTGGACTTTGCAGACGTAAATGGGCGAGGAGTCATCATTACTGGGCTTCCATTTCCTCCCCGGATGGAGCCCAGAATCATTTTAAAGATGCAGTTCCTGGATGAAATGAGAAGAAGTGGTGCAGGTGCACAGGTAATACTGGGCAGCTTCTTGCTGTTTGCAGGTTCATGTTGTCGTTTCTGTCCCTTGTCCATATGGATTTTGGTTTTTATTATCCTCCCAACCTCATGGGACCATGAATATCAAAAAGTCAAATAACCTTGGGAGTTTGTCACAAATACAGTCACTTTTTTTTTTTTATAATGAATCCAGTGGCATGGTCTCAATCAAATATAGGCTCAAAAAATGATACAATTAAAGTTTCAGTCAAAATCTTTGTATGCGTGTTATCCACGTATCTTTCTGAGGGAAATATTTTATCCAGGGAGGGGGTGAGCAGGAAGAATAGCCTGTGCTGGCTGGTTTGGAGTTTTTGTTTTGATGGGCTGGGGGGGGGGGTGCATGAGGAGGTGTGTTTGGTTTTGACTTTGTGTTTTGTTTTGGGTTTGGATTTGTTTTTCTGTTGCTTCAGTCATGAGAATGAATGGCATAATAAATTTAGTTTGTTGTCCTGCAGGATAGCTATTAGGTCTCAAGGGACAGAGTGTACTACCAAGGCTGTCGGTGCATCGTGTGTTAAATAGCTCCTCGGGCTGGAGATTACTGATGGAGTTTCTGTGCACTGCGAGTCGTGTCGTAGTCGAGTCAACTTGTCTTTGGTTTTCCTAGGCTTTTAGAGATTTGTCAGTAGACCTTGTTGGATACATTTCTTTAGAAAGGGACAGAGGCCAGAGAACATGTATTACCTGGTAAATAACGTTAATTCTTTCTCCCACCTCTTGCAGTATTTATCTGGGCGTGAGTGGTACAGCCAGCAAGCTTCCCGGGCCGTCAATCAGGCTATCGGCAGGGTCATCAGACATCGCCAGGACTACGGCGCTATCTTCCTGTGTGACCACAGGTGAAGCCTTGGCTCTGGAACGTAAACACACGTCAACATCTTTCTATCCCAGCACGGGTGTTGGTATTTTGTACATGAATGTGCTGATGTTACTGTTTGGAGAAAGCTGCAGTCCATGAGTAATTTAATATATATTAATATTACATTGATAGAAATATTACATTAATAGAAAAATAATTAATATCATATGTATATAATAGGCGACAAGAGTTTAAATGATAGCCTTCAATGCTGAGGCCCAACTGGGGCCAGTGAGCACATCAGGGTTTGGTACCACTGTTACTGTGGCACAGTTAAAGATATCATGGACAAAAGACAAGAATTGGCTGATTGCATGACACATGGTATCAACAAAGCCCTTTTCTCCTGCGTGAAGACATCACCCCATTATGTTTACTGCACTGGTTCCATCTTTTGTTGTCTTGCTGCTCCTCTCTTGTTCTTTTGGACCCTGATCTAGCACTTATTTAATTCATGTAGACCAACCTGGCAAATAATTCTCTCCTTTTCCAATCCTCCACAGGTTCACAACTGGTGATGTACGAGGCAAGCTGCCTTCGTGGGTCCGCCCTTACGTGAATGTTTATGACAACTTCGGGCACGCGGTCAGAAGTGTCTCTCTCTTCTTCCGTGTTGCTCAAGAAATTGTAAGCGTCTTTTAAAAAAACAAAAAACCAACAGATTTTCTTGATAGTGTTGGAAACTGGGGAATAATAATCCAGCTGAGAGACGTGAGTGAGTCACTTGTCACTTATAAACATTGGGAGCTTTACGGGAAAGGAGATATGCCTCATCTTTCTCCCAGAGTGAGCTGGGACAGGATGTGTTGTCATGCTGTGCAACTTATTCAATTCGATCACAAAAATAGCTTCCTTTTCCAGTCCCTCCTAAATAAACATAGCTTTCATTGGATGGTGTGCAAATAAGGGAAATGATGTTGGCATCAAAAAGCTTTCTGCCTTACTCTCAGGAGAGAGTGCATGTGTGGAAGAATCAGTCAAATCCTTAAATTTAAAACTAAGCTGACTGGTATGGAGTGAGACAAACCCATCAGTTCATCACTGGGTCATCCTTACTAATACAGCTTCTCTCTTAGCATTAAGAAGTTCATTTTCTCAGTAATTGTTCCTTGATTCAAAAGGTAATATTGTAAAATGACTTTATAATTTACTGGAGAAAGCCATAGCGAGAAATGGGCTGGAAGCCAGAATGGGGAATTCTTTGTCCCAAGAATGAAGATTAAGATTAAAACAAACACTTAAAATTTCACGTACAAACTTGGATGCCTTCCTGGAAGATGTTTTAGCCAAATACAAGTTGTTCAAACTAATAAGTTCCAGATAGATGGTACTGGATGACTTGATGACCTTTTCTGATCATAAATGGGAGTTCCATGGTAAATATGAAGCACAGCAAAATCTGCTTTGCCAGAAGGAGCTGTGTTGCAGGGGTACTGTTAGGAAGCAATTGTTCTTTAGGAGGATCAAGGCCGTTTTTCTGCACACAGGTCACTTAGTGCTAAGCCTGCTTACTACGCTTGGTCTATCTGTTACTTCCTAGTTACTTGATCCTGTCATCAAAAGCACATAAATCCAGCATGCTGAACAATCTTGCTGTCAAGGGTTATTTGAGAAAAGGGAGATGTCTTTGGGTTGTTGCTGGGATTTTTGATTGCAAAGGAAGTGGAGTGGAAAAGTAACTTTTGCCTGGTGATGTTTTGTAAACTGCTTTCAGATGCCCCCGCCCCCCCCACAATGCCCTTCTGGCTCTGCTGGTTCCCTAAGGGAAGGCGATACGGCACCGTCTACGTCTGAGCAGATCCTCTCCATGAAAAAAGCCAGAAACTTGGATGACCATGTTCCTAGTTTGAAGAGGAAAAGAAAAGGTAGGTCTGAGTACTCAC
>WHYT01016025.1:131703-159356 GCA_009806455.1 Tetrax tetrax
GCATCAAAAAGCTTTCTGCCTTACTCTCAGGAGAGAGTGCATGTGTGGAAGAATCAGTCAAATCCTTAAATTTAAAACTAAGCTGACTGGTATGGAGTGAGACAAACCCATCAGTTCATCACTGGGTCATCCTTACTAATACAGCTTCTCTCTTAGCATTAAGAAGTTCATTTTCTCAGTAATTGTTCCTTGATTCAAAAGGTAATATTGTAAAATGACTTTATAATTTACTGGAGAAAGCCATAGCGAGAAATGGGCTGGAAGCCAGAATGGGGAATTCTTTGTCCCAAGAATGAAGATTAAGATTAAAACAAACACTTAAAATTTCACGTACAAACTTGGATGCCTTCCTGGAAGATGTTTTAGCCAAATACAAGTTGTTCAAACTAATAAGTTCCAGATAGATGGTACTGGATGACTTGATGACCTTTTCTGATCATAAATGGGAGTTCCATGGTAAATATGAAGCACAGCAAAATCTGCTTTGCCAGAAGGAGCTGTGTTGCAGGGGTACTGTTAGGAAGCAATTGTTCTTTAGGAGGATCAAGGCCGTTTTTCTGCACACAGGTCACTTAGTGCTAAGCCTGCTTACTACGCTTGGTCTATCTGTTACTTCCTAGTTACTTGATCCTGTCATCAAAAGCACATAAATCCAGCATGCTGAACAATCTTGCTGTCAAGGGTTATTTGAGAAAAGGGAGATGTCTTTGGGTTGTTGCTGGGATTTTTGATTGCAAAGGAAGTGGAGTGGAAAAGTAACTTTTGCCTGGTGATGTTTTGTAAACTGCTTTCAGATGCCCCCGCCCCCCCCACAATGCCCTTCTGGCTCTGCTGGTTCCCTAAGGGAAGGCGATACGGCACCGTCTACGTCTGAGCAGATCCTCTCCATGAAAAAAGCCAGAAACTTGGATGACCATGTTCCTAGTTTGAAGAGGAAAAGAAAAGGTAGGTCTGAGTACTCACAGAACCAACAAAGAAGAAGCAAGAGACTAGAAATTGGAATGGGAGAGAAAGCGAGGAGAGCTCAAAGACTGATGTAAAAGTCTGATAGAAGGGACGTAGCTCAGCATTAGAAAATGGGGGAATCAGTTGCAATTACAGAGCAAAGAGGCAGATGGGGCCGAAAAGGTGTCCTGCGGAACAGGGATGTGGTGGAATATTGTAGAGAGTTTTAAAAAAAAAAAAAAAAAAAAAAAAAGAACTGGAAGTCTATTTCTGACTAGCAGTGACTTTCACGTGTCCTTCTTCCATCCTGTTGACTCTTACACAGTAATCTGACTAAGAAAACAGAGTGCGTTGACCTTGAAAGAAAACAGTATTTTAAAATTTGTATCTTATGCCAAAGAATAGAGTGTTTCTCATGTCAGAATACTCCACTCCAGATTGCCTGCTGTTTTGGAACAGAACAATGAAGTTGTGTTTAAAACTGTGGTTCCAAAACACTTATGACTGACTGTGAGGTGATTTCACGTTACATGTAAGCCCGTGTGACTGCAGGTTCTCGTTGAAAGAGATTACTTTTGTCCTTCCCTTGATTTGAATCCCTCTATTGCGCACCTGCAGAGCGTGTCAGATGAGCTTGCTGAACCAATTTACCTTTCATCTATGTAGCTGGTAAATCTATCTCAAAGGATGGGCTGGAATGTATGACTGGAGGTAAAGAGAAGAAGCCACCTTGCCTCTTTGGGTATAGATTTTCAGATGCATTGCATTAGCTGTGACATCAAGCTGCGCCTGTGATCATAGCTTTGGCTAAAAAGTGTCTTGTACTAACTTTTTAATTTACAGCTTTACGTACTTCCATTCTTCTCAAAATAGTGACTATAGTGACTTTTCTTAGTAACTGACTATTGAAGTCATTTCACAAAATAATGGGAATATATTTTGAAGAGAGTGCATTTTAGAAGTAGCAAACTGATACTAATTTAACACTAGCTACAGCTCTAAATTCTTAGATTTAAAACCAAATATACTTGGATCTTGATGAGTGAGAATATGTATTCTTGGGACCTGAAGGTGACTCTGTCTTATAGGTACTGTTACTGTGAGAATTGTAGGCTTTAAAAACACTTGTTCTGTGTAAAAATAATAAATCCTATTTCATGCCAGCATCTCTTACAAACAGGAACTCAGTTTTTGGGAAATCTTTAAAGCTAAAGTAGTTAAACACAAACAGCTGTTGCAGTAAAACTTTTTTCCACTAATCTTAAGCCATTTTGAGGCTAAATATGACCATCACTTAAGGAAAAATTTGAGAGAAGTCCACCAGGTTGTGGTAACAAATGCTTGAGCAATTTTGGGAGTGATTAACCAAAGCAGTTGTCTTACTAAGTCATATAATGCAATTTTCCAATATGTGAAAGACTAAATAATCTTTGTGGATTGCTGCGTAAGATTTTGAGGTATTACTAAGTCAAAGAAAATGCAAGAGAATGTGGAATGTTAATTTGTCACCTGTATTATGCTGTGATGCCAGTAAATGGAGATGGAGCATCCAGCCTGTGCATGGAGTATGAACAAGAGCTGGTCTCACATCGAAGGCAATGTATTGGGCTCTTGGATGCGTTGGAGCGCAATGAGAAGAGCAACGAAGATGCGGAGGAGGAAAGTGACTTGTCAGGAGAGGAAAAGGTAATGGCAATGGTATAGCAAAATACTTGCTTATAAGTAAAAATTGTAAGCTTGAAGTCAAAATTAGTTTGGTGTTGATTTAACAGTACCAGTTCAACCCTCTTTCAAGAAAAACTCACTGTAATTGACACTGGTAACTGCAAGTTCTCATAATTAAGCTTAATCAAAGGGTTTCCTTGCCATAGTCAACTAGATGACCAGCAGATGCAGCTGGTCCATTGCTGCTGACCACATAGATTCCTGGAAGTTAACTGTGCTCTCTGGATAGCAAAGAACTCTCAAAGGAGTTGGTAGATAGACAGTTCCTCCTGGGTGGAATCTGTGTCAGCACTTGATATGTGACTAGATATTGAGCTTTAAAAAAGGGGGGACAAGGGCTGGCTGTTTATCAATTAGAAATTACACTTTCAGATTAAAATATTTTATTTGCCTGACAGAGTGAGTGTTGCAGACTTTCAGAATATTTTATGTGAATCAAAAATCCAGTACTGCGTTAAGATCAGCAAAGCGTCATCTATGCTGTTCATTTTCTTTCCTCTTGGATTGGTATTTTTAATACATCAGTAATTAGGCTGTGGTGTTCTTGCTTTCCCAAAGTCTCATGTTTGCGGTTGGTGGTGGGGTAGCTCCCTTACCTGGCTACCATCAGCAGGAATATTAAACTGCCAGCTTGCAGTCTTGGTTTGGCTGTCAGCTGGTGTGGGGGCTCCAGGAATGCCTGTTCCAGCATATCTGAGCAGTTGGCTTAGGGCAAGAATGCCTAAGGGAAAGTGTGGAGGTGTAAGGACTATCTGGGGAATATCTAAGGAGGCCTAAGGGAGGTGTATGGAGACACGTACAAACCAGAGGGAATGTACAATCTTGGAGAAACGAACAAGGATGGAGAATAACTTGTGTGCAGCCAATTGAGAAATCGGCTCTGTCACCCATGGGCCACCGCGGCATAGACACCAGAACTCGTTCTTGGGAAGCCCGGCACATCTCCAGGGACTTGGTAACTCAGCTACAGCATCTGGTTAACATAGCTGCACTGCTTTTGGCATAGTTCAGTGTTTCTGTAAGTCGGATAAGTTGATGATCCTAACAGCTCAGCAGTGAGTAGGCTCATGTCTACTTTCTATGTGGGCATTACTACTCATCTCTGGCTTGCAGGGAGCTGTGGGTTTATCCTGTGCTGCACCCAAATTGATGACTTCTGGCACCAGAGATCGGGGCAGGGTAGTCCTGAGACGTGCCATGTCTTTGAGGGAGCCAGCTTTCACTCTTGAGTCTAGTATTGAGCTGATTTTCATAAGCCCTGGATTTGGACTGATCATGAGGTTGGAGTGCTTTAGTATCTTCCGTCGCTCTCCATCACAGTGTCTGTGTAACCCCTTTTCATTTATCAAGGTTATGCTGCACCCTTGTTCCCTAGATAATGGAAATTTAGCTGCTGTCATTCTGAAACAATTTTCTTGGGGTGAAAAAGGAGAAAAGAAACCTTTGTCGTGTAAAAAAAAAAAAATAGTACAAGAAATAATCTCTCAATCCATTTAAAGATTTGACAGTTCCCCTTACCAGTTTTCTTTGTGAGATATGCTGTATGGAAACCTGTGTTTCAGAAGCCTTATTTCTTCTGGATCATGCTATTCAAGGTGCTGCCTTTACATAGTCCAGGACTAAGATGATGTTTTTTATTGTTTTTCTGACTTATTGCTTGTATCATAAACGTTTGACTTGCTACTTATATTCCAATTCTCCATTCCATTACACGGTGGTTAAATAAAATATATTTAAATATGCACTTAAATCAGTCAGGCTTGTCTGGAACTCTGTATCCTTTTGGTATCAAGTGTGCACTGAAGTTTGTATTTCTGAGTATCAGCAACTGGCTCTGCAGACTGGCAAATCTGAGGTTACTGGCTGAGGGGTTTGTTTATTTTTAGTGGTGTTTTAGCTGTGGTTAGTTTGACTCCGAAGCTTTGATCTGAACAGACACATTGAGAAGTCACGGTGTACAGGGGCACTCTTGTGTCACACTGGTTCCTCTCACAAATGAGCAGCCCTGATCTGTAAATGATGGTCACATACTTGCTATGAGCAAGAGCAAAGAAATAAATCACTTCATATCTGTTGAGAAAGCAGGTACGTGGAGAAACCAGCTAGCAGTGTGGAGCTTTGTTATGCACCAGTATTCCCAAGCACTGCAGAAAAGCACAATTCTTTGTTACTGGGAATGGGAGATGCTAAAGAGCTTGTCCAGGCACAGGTCTGTCTGCTACTGGCTCGTCCTATCTGCTCTGATATTTTCTACAAGACTGCTTAGCCTTCCCTTCTCAGTACCCCTAGAAAAGCCCGATATCAATTTTCCTCAGAAGATAAGTACTTCCAGGCCGGAAAGCGAAGGGACATGTGACATATTGGTTACACACAGGTATGTGTACACTCCCAGGGCTACAGTTGGCTGTAAGTCCAGCTTTGCTTGGTCAGGAATCTGTACCCTCAGATCAACTCTGTCTTTAATTTCCTCTCTTTTGGTTTCTCTTTCTGACTTGTCCAGTAAGTGATTACCTTCTAGAAACGCGTGTGCATCCCAGGCTCTGTTGCAATACTTTAGATTGACTTGTTTCACTGTCCTGAATGATGTCAAAAACTGGGTTAGCAAGCTTTAATGCTAGAAATGGCTACATTAAATGGACAATAACTCTGAAAAGCATTTTTTAACTTTTCTTCTTTTCTTTTAATCTTCACAGGCACACCATCTGTCAACACTTTCGCTTCAGTATGAGAAGAGGTTAGCTGATGAGCAGAAAGGAGGAAGGAAGAAAATAAAGCTAGTCAGCAATACAGTATGTGTGTTCATGTTTCTGTGCAATCCCTTTGATCTGCAGACAGGTTTCATTTGAATTGGAAATTTCCAGACAGGCAGATGCCTGATAGCAGAACAATTATGTTTTTTTTTCCCCAAATAGTAAATATTCATCTGTGCACATCTGAAATCTACTGCTGTCATGCTTCTTCTCAGATCTAGACATCACAGACCCAATCAAGCACAGGTCCAGGTTAGGGCTAGTAGGTGAAAAAAAAAAAAGTTTTCCAGCTTTGACTACCTTGTGCACCCCTTCTCCCATTGACCAGGTGTGGTGGGTAGTTTCATTCTTTTTGGTTAGAATGGAATAGTTCAGTTGGATAAGAGACCTATAGAGATAATTTCGTCCAACTGCTGGGAGAGCCTCAATGGTAAACCTGACCAGTATTGTTTGTGTAAGCAATCGCATCCTAACACCACCTGCGGTTGGTCGTCGTGTTACGTTTGCAGTTGTGCGTTATTATTTTGCGCTGTCTCCAAACTCAGTTAGCTCATTGTGCAGCTTGTTGCTTAAGAGTCATGATAAATTCATGAGAATCCCCTGGATGATTGTGTGTGACCGTAGTTGTCCAAGGTACTGCCCTAACTGGGTGCTGGCTGTCAGACTCCAGTTATCTGGCAACCGAAACTGGTAAAAGTAGTCACTGACGCTGATAATGTCCAAGGTGTGAGGAAGGGAGCAGTTTCATTGCAGAAGGTTGTGTTTGGAGTTTGTTGCTATCTGATATCAGCCCAGCCCTCGAGGTTTGGAGTAAATGTCATTTCTCTTATTAAGCTGCCTTAGAATAGAATTGTGCAATGAGATTTGGCTGCCTTTTCTAGGAACGTTCCTCTGGAGCAGTCAGTTTTGTCAGCAGAGGAGGTGAATGCTCACAGATGTCAGAGGGATTAATGTTTTAAAATAAATATAATAATCACCTGGGGAGATTAACAATACACTTATGCCTCAGGATTGCTCCAGTGACACTGGCTTTTATCATGAAGACAAAAGGGTCCAACAGCTTGTATGTTCAAAGCGTGTGAGCACACTGTAATGCATAGTCCCTTTCACAAAGGAGGGGTCATGCTGAATCCGTGTCGAGACCTTGCTGCTTGTAACTGTAGAACAACGTTTCCCAACAGGAGAGAGTAGTGTAGCTTGCTTATGTGTTTAGTGCCTTCAAGAAAGGTCATAGAGAAACCAAAATGCTTGAACACCTTCCGTTCTTTGTATCTCCTGCTTGAGAAACTTATGTTTTTCAGTTAATTGGATGTTTCCAGGAGGTAGGCCAGTTAGATTTGTGTTTCTGGCACTGAAGCTGATTTTTTTTCTCAGGAAATAACACATGGATATGGGGGTGACTACCATAATTGCAAGAGATAGTGACCTGTTAGTTGAAAGCATTCAATGTTCTATGTGCTGGCATAATTGTAGATCCGTTGCTTCCACCTGAATTTGTGAGAGAGTAGTGCCTCAAGTCATTCTATTTACTGAAAAGTCTTCCTGTCTTCGCAGCAAGCTAATAAGAGAGCAGAGGTGACGGAGCCGAAGAAGGCCCGAGCTACCTTGTACATCGCAACAGTGAAGGAGACCCTAAGCCAGCAGAACTATGATCTCTTCTCTAAGGCTCTTCAGCACTACAAGAAGACAGACGACTTCCATGCTATGTTATCTCAAATGAGCGCGCTCTTTATAGCGGATGAAAAAAAGCATATCTTGTTACGAGGTATGATGACTTCCCTAGAATGTTTATATGGAGTGACCTTTGTCTCTTTAAATAGGCTTGAGTATTTCAGAGGTGTTTCAGATTCGAGGCACGGATCCACCAGGATGATAATCATTAACATTCATCGCTTTGTAAACCCAGATCACACAGAAAATCTTCTCGATCTAATTAGCATGTGTTAGTTTGCATCTTGACAGGCCTGAAAAAAAAAAATCACCTCCCGTGGAATCTTGTGTTTTAAACTTTGCCTAAAAGATTTAGGAGATAAGTCCAAGAGGTGGTTGTGTGAGTGGGATAGGTGTGTTCATAAGGGCTCAGTGTTAAAGCAGTATATAGTAGACAGAATATTGAGATAAGCTTTCTGTTTAAATAATGGTGAGTATAAAGCAAGTAATCTGGGCAAGCATGGATACTTTACTGATTTAGCTAGTAAATTCTTGGCTTTTACCAACTGCGTTGACAGGAACTGGAGTCCCACCAACATTTCTTCTAGTTTAATAGTGTTTTATCTGTGAATCTTCACTTCCCTCTCAACTTGTGAGCAAATGGGCAGACTTTTCTGTGACTTTTTTCATCTACTAAAATAAAAAAAAGCATTGTTACACGTCTTATAAACTGTTTAAGGTTAAGGAATGGGAAGGTCAGTGTGAGCACTTAGTAGCCACAGTCTGTTTCCCAATTTGCTGATCTTACTACACAAGCAAGAAAATACTTGATCACCAGATTAAGGCCGAAGTCTAATTTTCAAAAGTGACCGATACCTGAAGCCAGATGTTCATTTGACTTTTAGACTTTTGGTTGGCAAGAATTTTATGGTACGTTAGATAAGGTGTAAAATTGACAGTATATCAGTTATTCAAAGTATCAGCCTAGCAGATACTTGGACCCAAGGTTTATGAGGTGTGCTATTTTATATTTACAGTGAAAAAAATTACAGTTATGACCTACTGGCAACAATATTGCTGGAAGTTTGCATGATAGCTGATGTTTGTTTAACTTATGCTTATTGTATAAATACTGGATAATGACATTCAGATTTTAAGTTGTTTAGCTGCACTTTATCTTCGTGTTCCCTAACCTAGAAGTCCTGCCATTGTAGGTTTTTGTGGCATTTATTACGTGCCGTGGACTGATTTATTTATGTATTTATTTATTTATTCTTCCCCCCCACCCCCTCTCCTCTTTCCTCTCTGTAATGAAAGAATTTTACCAGTTTGTTCGACCTCAACATAAAAAGCAGTTTGATGAAGCATGTTGCAATCTGACTGGAGTAGGCTGTGGCTACAAACCTGAGCACAGCCTCCTGCGGGAAGAGAGAGAGATACTAGCCAAGAAAACAGGTGAGAGCTTGTTTCGGCACTGTGCAGGCAGTTGTGTGGTTTGATGGGCATTATATGTAGAAATGCAAGGATGGGAGGCAATTTAGTTTGAGCTAATCTCCACTCTGCACCGTCCTCTTGCCTGCCTTCCCGTGAGCATAGGCAGATGCTTGAGCATTAGTTACTGCACAGTCAGTAGTGATGCCATTTTATTTCAAAAGGGGATTTTACAGATCTATTTAAGTCGGGAATCTAGTCTGTGGATTTAAATGATGTGTGTGTCAGCTTTGCTAGCCACCTTTTCCACCAGAATTGTGAACAGAGGGTAATCATGTCCTCACGGAGCTTGTGAGATCTTTGAAACCCTGGAACGATAAAGTCCTAAAAAAACCCAGAGTGTCAGCACATCCCCTCTTATCTACATCTTCAGATGTTTTCGGCATAGAATGGCATACTTTGAAATGCATCATCCTATGTTACTTTTTCCCTAAGTTCACCGTTAAACAACTGGTTTGATTTAACAGAGGAGAAACAGAGTCAGCAGAAAACTGCGTTCTCGAAGGACTCGTGTGCTCAGCTAAACCCTGGGCTCCACTTGAACTGTGGAGGATCACACTTGACAACAGGACTGAATGTTGCAGGTACCCTTTATGTTAAATAAAAGCACAGCCCAGGGTAATGCATATTACGTCTTATTTTGTCACTGACTGTAAATTCCCCTGGTGGGAACCAATGGTTTTTGTGTTTGCCTAGCACAGTGGCTCACTATCTGTAGGTAAGAGTGATGGTGATTCAGAATTTTCAGCAAGGATTGTGCAAAACGAAACGCAAAATCCAGTAAATTAAATCAAGGAAGATATGAAAGAAACCAACTGAAACCAGAAGTTTACAGTAGAGACTGACCTGGCATGCGTCAGTGAGGGAGGGGGTGAGCTGAGCACAACGCTGCTGAGCTTCCTGTTTCTCCATGAAAGAGAACCAGCTAAGGAATGTGATTTTAGGTTAGGTCAACATGAATCCAGGTGTGAATTAAAAAAACATCTCCTGTTTTGCTACTGGCAATGTATACACCTCTTGTGTGGGCAGCGTCTTTGTGCAGAAACAGAGACTAGCAAATGTATTTGCACAATTGTGCGTAATCTCTGAATGCATCTGCCTCATCTCCTACTGTCCAGTATTCATCTTTGAAGTCAAAGGCTCTGTTATTATTTGTTTACAGGTCTTCCTAAGAACATCTGGGAGTTTTTTGTATTTCTCACAAGGAAGTGAGTAGGATAGTTGGTCAGCTTAGAAGTCTTTCTGTAGGGGATAAAGAATAGTCAAAGGCTAATCCTTTCTTTCTTTTGGTTTTTTTTTTGTTTGGCTTTTTTTTGTTTGATTTTTTTGTTTGGTTTTTTTTGTTTGTTTTTTGTTTGGGTGGGTTTTTTTTCTTAAAAAAAAGCCAATGTTTCCAAGAAGGCTTTAAAAGCTTTTACTATATGAAGGCATGCTGTTTCTTTTGATTTGTGTTCCTGTTTTGTTTTGTATTTGAAGAACATTTGAACAAAACAGAATCTTGGTAATTATTTTGTCCTGAGGCACATGAGATTGGTTTTCACAGAAACTTGTTTCTGCTAAAGGTAATTAAGAAAGTAATAGCAATAAATGCATATATTATTTCCACTGCTCACTCCTTAGGCGGAGTATGCTCCTGTGAAAGTGTCAGAAAGTGGTATGATATGCAATAAAAGATACTGATTATAAGTTCACACCCATGGTTTTCCCCTTTCAGGAAACCGAACTAAGCCCATCTTCTGAAAATTCATTATCATATTTAAGTTCTTTAAAAGTTCTTTAGGGGAAAATAAAGATCTAAATACCAAAATATGTGGCTAGTTAATTTAAATCAGTTTTTTACCATATGCTTCATCCATATTTGCATGTATGTAATATGCAAAACAGAGCGCTTTTCCTCTAAAATGTATCAGAAATCGAAGACTGGCATTTTGAATGGACGTCCACTTGGAGTTCAGCAGCTGCTCCTGTCTTCTCTTGTACTCCTACATAGCACAAGAGCAATCTTGTGTGTTATTTCAGGCTAGTTATTCTTTTTTGGCATTGTTTTCTTGTTGGAAAACATGCATACCTCACCTTTTATTAATAAGGGGTGATGATTCTATTTTTTAAAATTGCTCTCCGCAGTTTACTTGCTGGTTTGTCAGGCCAGCATTGTTCGTTCAGCCACCTGTTTAAAATGCTTCTAACTCCTTCAGCGTAGCACAAAACATGATTTATTGCTGACCTCCATGCAGTACCTTCTGTGTCACATTTTTCTGATTTCCTAGTGAACATATGACCTATTTCTCCATTTAAAAGATAAAAAAAAACCTCCAGAAGGTGCTAAAAGCAATCCCCAGAATTGATTTGCTCACTTGCCATATCCAGGAGCGGGTCTCTGCTCACCCGAGGCCTTGCCAGAGGGAGGTGTGTGACTGTCCAGGCAGAGGTGGCTTTTTACCACTTTGAAGTAGTCCAGGCACCCCCTTCTGAATGAAAAGAGAAGTCATACAGAAGGAGTGACCTCTTTGTCTCTGTTCCTCCCCAAGCCCTGCTCACGTGTGTTCTGTCTCCCAGGGCAAAATGCTGGTCAAGCTCCAAGGAAAGAGGTTGAAAAAGCTTCCAGCTCTAGGAAGGATGCCCACCAGGTCCTCAGGGCTGCCTATCTCAACGATGTGAAAAGGGCTTTGAACAAAAGCACCTACGGCCGTTTCCATGAAGCGTTGTTAGCTTACAAGAAGACAGATAACTACGATGCTATGATATCCGTGATCGCAGCCCTCACTACTGAGAGGCCAGACGACTTTCATCTCCTACGAAGTAAGGCTTTTTTTTAAATCATTTTTTAGTTGAAAAGATGATGTAGGTGCTGTGATCTCTTGTGAGCAATAACCTTTCACTCGTCATTAGTTTGCAAATTCTCCACTTTTAGGATAAACTTTTAGCATTGGTAAACTTCACCTCTCCCAGCTTCTGGTTTAGCCAGCTAGGTAAATGGAGCAGCAGGAAAGATGTGTTAAATAAGTGTCAGAGAACAAAGAATGTCAAGGTTATAAAATGTTATCTCTGTTCAGTTAAAAACTGTCCATTATAAACGTTAGATAAGACCTCAGTAATTCCAGTCCTGACCTTCAGTCAAGCTAACTTCAGTCCAATTATTTCATTACCTTTTTTCTCTGCAATTACTACAAGTGACTGCTCTTCAGAAAAGACAGTGCTGACTACTGAACTGACTCGGGTTTGTTCTCATGACCATCGATTGCTATACTGGTGCTGAGCTCTTAGATCACTTCCAGGTTTTGGGATAAGCAACCACACTTTCTATTCACTGTTCTTCTACAGAGCTTTACCTGGGAGTAGTTGTGGAGCTGGGTCGTAATTTAGCACCTTTATCATTTGTAATAGTCTTCTAGAAGGTTCAGGCTGATATTTATTTTCTCAGAAGTGGTTTGTTTTGGTTTTTTTCCTTTCATGACTTTAATGATGAAAGGATTTAGGAAGCTACAAGTTTTCAAAATCTGAAATCAGACTTTATTGTTTAAAAAATAGAAAGAGGAGGAAGGATTATATGCTGGTATTGATTGCCTTGATGGAGACATCTTGTCTTGTGCTGTGTCACACCCCAGTTCCACCTTCTCCCATGTCTCTGGTGTGAAGTCCTCTGCGGGAAATGATGCATACGGTGTGTGCTGGGAAATGCCGATGTAGTTTCATTTGTTGTCTTTAGGAACTAACAATAAGTATTCAATTGACCTTGAATAGATGTCATAGTATCCAGATTTTTAGAAATTTTTTTTCTAGTGCATTAACTAAACAGATGAGTCTTGACAGTGGGAGGGAAATGAACTGTCGCACTGTGAGTCATAATCTCCCCCTGAGCATTATTTCTCATAGAGTGAGTATCCTTACTGAGCAAATGTTTTGACCTCAAAGGACTTTGTGGTAGAATTGTCCGTACTTAAGAGTAAGTTGTAATTGGGATTTTTTAGAATTTCTGTGTGTGTGTGTTGTCAATCCTTGTCAACCAAACAGTAACAAGAAATTTCCTTTTTAAGAAAGCGAATTTCAGATGTCGTGTATATACCTGATTTTGCTAGATCAATTGTCAGGTGAAGAGTGGGATCGGGTATTTATGCTTAGTTGTAGAGAATGGAAGAGTCTGGGGGTAAGTTGAGATTGTTTCCTATACCAAATACTCATTTGTCTTCTGGCAAGGAAAACCCCATAAATATAAAATCAACAAGAACCATCAAGTGTTCAGCAACCTGAAGATACTCTGAGGAATATGGCTGATATTGTTCAGCTTCCAAAGAACTTCTCCCCTCCCAAGCAAGGGGTCTTCCATGTTCAGGCGTTTAGTTTCCTATGCATTTGACTGTGTTTTCTTTTGGACAGGATTTTACATGTTTGTGCGCCCTCATCACAAAGAGCGGTTCAAACAAGCGTGTAAAGATTTGACTGGAATGGTCTGTGGTGAGGGAGAGAAGCAACTGCCACAGCAGGTGCAAGGTGAGAGGAGCCCTCTGAGTCTGGAGAGCTGGCGCACTAAAGAAGAAAACAGCGATGCACAAGGTTGGGAATGAACACTTGTATGAAGTTTAGAATCTTATTTATTTTCATGATTGGGTGGTGTCCAACAGCCTCCCTGCGCTAGGTGTGTACAGGAAGATCAAAGCAATTGGCAGTATCCAAATTGAGTTAAAATTAGAAGACAGAAGGCAGCATGAGATGGAGAGGTGCAAGGAAACAAGAAGAAAATTAGTTACAGTGCTGCTCTCTTTAAACTGTTAAATGGGTTATGGGTGAAGGCAGAATTTTTGCACAAAGTGGGTTGGGAGCAGGAGTGGATCAAGATCGACTCTGGAAAGAATTTCCTCAGAACTATTTCAATATAAACGGTCCCTTTCAGTAATAATGCATGTGGTGTTGTCGGAAACATCTGTTACCAAGTAGTATGGCATAAAAAAATAGTGATTCAAAAAATTTTTCTTCTTATACAATGGGAACTTACTGGACTTACAGCTAATTGTGTTTTGTGGAGCCTGTGTATTGCTTTATACTGTTTGGTATGCTGTGGTTTTGGGTTTTGTTTTGTTTTGTTTTTTTTAATAACCAGATGCAGTCACTTCTAAGGGTGAGGTGCCAGAGAAAATTCAAAGGAAGATTTCCTCCTTCTGCTTTAACCCAAAAAGCAAACTTGAATTGCCAAAGACCCAAGAATCAAAAGAAACCATCAACGTGAGAGCACCCACAGGCTCTGGGGCTGTGCCTATCTTCCCCCTGGAGATGGAGCCAGAGTGTGGTAGGTGTAGATGAGACTTGGGATGCAATTCTCTGCTACTTGGGAATAAATATAAGTTATAGAAATGACAATTATGCTGATGGTCTATTTAATGATGACTGGTTTGTGCCTGTAGTTGCTCAGGTGCAGTAACGATCCGTGCGGCTTGCTAAGTAGAACTGTACTTTCTGCCACTTGCAAATGTTCTCTCAAAGAATTTCATTGTCTGTATCACAATGATGTAAGCTTCCTGAGAACGCACGGATTTTTCTCTACAACTTCCTTGTAAAGTGAGGATGTAATCTCAGTTTCTAAATGGGGATCTGAAGCACCGAGAGACTGAGATCATGTGAAAGAAATAATGTAACAGGGCCAGGTATTGCACTACTAAGGGACTTCACAAAGCTCACGGTCATTGTTTTCTGGAGTGCACTGGAAATGTATATGCATGAAAATTTCACAGGTGATTACTGGAATTCAGTCATTTCCTCCCTCTTTTTCTCTCCCCCCTCTCTCCCTGCCCCCCTCTCTCTGTTCTAGGAAGATTCCAGTGCTCTAACTGCAAATCTGAGGATGATGTGCCCTTTAAATGTCCGTTATGTGACTTCACTTGCTGCAAAACATGCTGGGAGCAGTTCTTAAAGGTTATGTTATTTACTGGTCTCAGTTTTTCCTGAAACTGCTGCTGAATTTTATGGTTTTCAGGAGAACCATGTGGATCGCCCTGGAAACTATTCCTCTGTTTACAGAGAGAACCCCTAAATCCTGATGGAAGATTTACCACTTGTTTCATTACTTTCCATGTTCTGCAATTGGAGGCAGATTGGATTCTGTGATTGGAGGCAGACCTCTACCTTATCCTGTCTTATTTACACCTTTGTGGCTCCTTCTGAGCTTTCTCCAAGTGTTTTCCCATCTAGAGCTACGCAGGCAGTAAGCTGTGGAGTCAACTTGGGGAAAAAAAAAAAAAAAAAACCAACATTTTCTTCTACGTCTGAACCTTTATTTTAATTTCTTTTTCTTGCTTAGTTTCATAGTTTTCCCATCTAAAAACCTACCCTAGAGCACTGCCATGAGATGAGGCAAATTCATGTTCAAATATCTCCTGTGTTATCCTGTCCTTTGGTTTTCCTGGCTGAGTAAGCTGGTGGTTGAAATTCTTTAGGTAAGAGGATGTAACTGATCCCACAGCGTGTGTGTTTGGCAGCAGCTTACCCAATGTTTGATTTGGCAGCTAGGTATTACTAATCTGTGACCCTGGGCATGGAAGGCTGAAACAAGAGTTGAGAGGTTTCTGAGCAGTCAGGTGATTAAGGTGGCTGCTAATCGGTGGAGCTCAGGAACCTACCGAACGCAGTACAGAAGGAAAAGACATTTCTTCAGCATGTGAATCTCTAAGCAAGTACAAAATAATCAGTCATTCCAAGTTCCAGAGGAAGGCCTTTTTCTCAGGAAAAAGACACTGAATTATGATAGCTAAGTGTAGAAAATAGAGTATACTAACATCCAGATAAAATACAACAACCAACACAGACTTGGTTGAAGAGGAATATAGAATAATGTCCAGGCTGGTGTTACCAGACATATATTGTCTGGGAGGAATTCAGAATAGCTGTTCCACTAAATACCATCTTCCATCTGCTATGCCATATTTCTTTACAAATGTTAAAATCCAAAAGTATTGCATTCTAAGGAATATATGTAAGAAAGTACAAGAAAGCCAAAGGCAGGCGTCTCCTGATTGCTGCAGATCGGGCAGTCAGACCAGTTGCCTGAACGCGGCGTTGCTCCTTTATGCCAAAGCATGATGGGGATCAGCATCTAGCAGTCAGTGTGCTCCACCTAGAAAAGGTTCTAGGACAGTAATGACAAGAATTTTACTAGCATGGTTTTATAACCTCTGCTGCCTGAGACTCGAGCTGATTAAGGAACAGAATGGGCTCGCTGGAGGGTTGTGGTGGTTAGGCAAACATTTCGTGTCCCCGGGAGATTATGTTGTCTAAGACTGTGCATTTTTATGTTGTGAATGTCTGGGGGGAAAACTCTCTCCGTTTGCTGCTGAGATGTAACTTGTAATTGTTTTGTCAGCTTAAGAATCCACAGAAGTAGAACTGCTGCATATTATCATAGCTCATAGATAAATCGCAGACCTTGCTCAGCCTTAACTTTTTCTTAATCACTCCCTTTTCTGATTGCACATCTCTTAGTCTGGGGATTAAAACAGTCTGGTCTACTAGATTAGACTATTTCAGACTCAGGTGCTTGAGTGCATCCAGAGGAGGGCAACAAAGCTGGTAGAAGGGCCAGAAGGAACGCCCTGTGAGGAGCAGCTGAGGGCTGTGGGTTTGTCTCGTTTGGAGAAGGAAGGCTGAGGGGTGACCTCATTGCCCTCCACGCAGAGGGGACGGGGAGAGGGAGGTGCTGATCTCTTCTCCTGGGGATCCAGTGGCAGGACGCGTGGGAGCGGTTCGAAGCTGTGTCAGGGCAGGTTCAGACTCAGCATTAGGAAACATCGCTTTACCGAGAGGGTGGTCAGACACTGGAACAGGCCTCCTGGAGAGGTGGTTGATGCCCCAGTGCCCTTAATAATAGGCTTTAACTTTTATTCAGCCCTGCAGTGGTCAGGCAGGTGATGATGATTGTAGGTCCCTTCCAAGTGGAAGTATTCTGTTCTATTCAGATAACCAATACAAAGCCGTGTCTGAGGAAATTAGTCATTCCCCGTGGGTCATTTGTTATTAATGATTTCCATGTTTGCCACTGATCTGAATAATCTTGCTAGTTATAGTGAAACTTCATCCCACGTTGTATCAGGTGACGACAGGGGAAAGAAAACACCTGTGTTTTTCTTAGCAAGGTGAATCAGAGCTTTCCTTTGTGGTAGTGCACACAGGTGAATACCATCTTAGAATTTGTAAAGATCAAGACAGACAGCTATAGTTGGAAGCAAATAATCAGGACATAATAGCAGACCTACTGAGTCAGAGTAAAGTTTTGTCCAACTCAGTATTCTGTCTCCGGCAGTGGCCAAAAAAGGATGTCTAGGAAAGGATAAAAGAACATGGTGAGCATGAGTGGTGATTCTTGCAGATAATCTTTTGGCCCCAAAACTATTTGCAGTACAAAGAACTCCCTCAACCAGAGCTTGCTTCTCTTTATTAAGAAACCTCTGATGCACTTCCATCACGTTGTCCAATTCCCTTCAAACTCAAATGACCTTGTCATCGATGTCCTATGGCAAGCACTTCCACTTAGTGCTTAGCTTAGTGCTTAACTTAGCCAAACGTTATGTGAAGAGCCATCTCATTTTTTGTCACTTTGATCCTGCCTCTTGCTAGTTCCATTTAATGCCCTGCTTGTTGAAAAAGGGCAAACAAAATATTTTTCCAGTTCTCAAGAAAATATATGGATACCTTGTCCTTCATAAGTGCGCCTACACTGACAGTGTGATCATAAAATCATAGAACAGTTTGTGTGGGAAGGGACCGTTAAAGCCCACCCAGTCCAACCCCCTGCCAGGAGCAGGGACATCTCCAACCAGATCAGGTTGCTCAGAGCCTCATCCAGCCTGGCCTGGAATGTTTCCAGGGATGGGGCATCCACCGTCTCTCTGGGCAACCTGGGCCAGTGCTCCACCACCCTCAGCGTAAAAAAACTTCTTGCTTATATCTCGTTTGAATCTCCCCTCTTTTAGTTTGTACAGGGATCCATTTGCCTCCTCCATAGACAACGTACATCAAGGTCCTTATTTCTAAGAATTTTTTCTTGCTGTAAACAACAAACTATTGGCTGTGGAGGATGTAAGAAGCATCTTGTCACCAACTGAGACCTTTTGCCCCACTGTTCAAGCACTCCTCAAGGCTCAGCATCACTGACATTGTATAGTCTTTGTTACGGAGAACGTGAAACTACGTGGTCTCGTCACCCTTTCCTGCCGTGGTTACGGCATACCTTTCTGGTGGTGACTGCTGCTCAGTAGACAGTGATGTCAGCTTGCTCATGATAGGATTCAAGTGTAGTTTGGTTAATGTAAAGTCAAACATCTTGTAGTTTGGGATATTAATTGAGGACTGATGGAGAGAGACACTTCTCCCAGTGATGAGGCGAAACTGTTCTCCGCTAGTTGTGCAGATGAGAAGGAAGAACAGCTTGGTTAGAGCAGAGGATTGCAAACAGGAAGATTATTCCATGTTTCTCTGAAACCAATCCCAGAAGAACCATCTCCTAACACTTCCGTCCGCGTTCCTACTCATGTGTCGGTCGTGCAGGCAATCGGCTCTGGCTGTGGCAAGGGCTGTTTGTGACAGAGGTGCCCTTGCCAGCAGGAAATGAGCAACCATGTCTGTTGTGTCTGAGCTGGGAACGCTCATCAGATGGCATCGGGCTTTGTCACCACTGGCTGGGCTGGATTTGAAAACTCCTATTTATTTCTTGGCTAACAGGTTACTCACTGTGTTTCTTCAGCTCAAGCACTTTGGTACCCATGTCCTATGAGGAAGTGACTAACAGCCTACAATTCAGAATGCAGTGACTTGGGGTTTGCAAATTACGGTCTCTTTTCCAACTTGTTATTTTATTGAAATAGCTTAGTGGTGGCGAGAGGCAGTGATAAATTTTGGAGTGTTTTGGAAGCTTTTGGGAGGAGCAGACAGAACTCCCTGCAGCTGGAGGTGGGTCAGAGGGCTGGGTGCTGGTGCGCGCTGGGTGATTCTCGGTGCGTTAGGAGAAGCCTTGCAGCGGCTGTGCCAGTACACGGCACTTCTGGTTTCGGGTCTCTGGGCAGAGGGCTGTTGCCGCTTTTCAGTGCGTGAGTGCATCGATGATTCCTGCTCTCTGTGCAGGTATTGCAGAGAGACCGAGCTACTCTGATTTGGACTGTATGTAATGTAGGCAAATAAGAGAAGATTTCACAATTACATATTACACTTAAAATTTTCAGAGCTTTTTGACAAATCACTGTCTACTGGAAGGTAGTTTTCCTCCTCCCCCTTATGATATTTCAATTAACATTTCTAGAATCAACATACTAATGCCCAAACCTACTTTGCACTCCGGATCTCTTGTTGCAGGGATTAACGTCCCTCCTGTAGGGAAGCCTGCACAGTGCCACTCACGTAGGTAACCAGCGTTTTACCCTCCTGAGCTGGCAATTTTCTCAAAGATTAATTTTAATTTTTTTTCATTATTTTACTTCTAAAATAAGCAGAGCATTTTAGCTTTACCAGTGATTTGCAAGATCTAAAAAGAACAGTTGGGGTTCATCTGCAAGTCAAATTGCTAAAGACTAGACTTTAAAATTTAAGATTAGTGAAGAAGCAAACTGAAACTCGGGTGGAGAAATGGTGGCCTCATGTACCCAGGCTTCCGCTGTTAACTGAGAAAGGTTTGGGGCTATGAACACATAAATGTGCTTGGTTCCTCTGCAGAACTCTTGGTCATGACCACAGGTATGACCGATGTCCTGGTATGCCCAGGAGATCACTTCCTTCTCACCTGTGCAAGAGGAAACAGGAGTTCAGGGAACTCATTAGCCATCTGACGGGATTTCACTAATAACGTGTACACCTAGCTTCACAGCGGCTCTTGCGGGCTCTGTATTTCCTCATTCCTGTGTTTTAGTCTTCCAGATAGGTCATAGCTGAGACAACTGCTGTAAAGTTTGCTACTGCTTCACTGGCAGGCTTTCTTCTTCCTCCTTTTATTACTAGCAGTCAAATAACTGGCTGCATGGTAACACTGCGTTTAAAAATAGTGGATACGATCTCGTGGGGACTGTCCAGTGACTAGCATGGCTGGTGTTTCATTCATGGGCAACTGCACACTTGATAGAGACATCCAAGTTATCTATTTTGTTAATTTCTCTATCTAGATGACGAAGAAATGCCCGGAGTGCCGCAGTGATGTGAAGAAGCAGCGATTAATCCAAGTTTTCTTCTGGTCATGATGTCGCTGACAGCGAGGGCAAGGGCTTCACATCAGCAGAAGGAACCGGCTGCACCCTGGCTCTCAGGCTGGGTGGAAGCAGGGTGCAGGTCCGTGGAAATGCCTTTGGTCCCTGTCTCGTGTCGGGATTAGGTGCTGTGCTCCAGGTGATCAAGTCTGAAAGGTCCCTCTCTCTTATCTTCAACCGCTGGCAGGAGACAAAGCAGAATATTGTCCTCTGTCGAACTAAGAAGGTTCATTTCTTAATTATTTTAGCCTGTAAATTCGACTGGGGCTGCTCGGGCTGAAATTGTGTATCCTGGCGGCGGCTGCCATGCACGGGCCCTTCAGGTGATAATGTCAGATCCTGGAAAAACCCCAGCAGCAGTACCACAGGGAACTGAGCTGGCTGCGTAACGCCGCCAGACTACCCATCCTACCGCACGGCTGTTCCTGGAAGAAGTGATTCACCTTCACTGTTTGGTGTTTGGCAGCTGCTGCTGTCTCCAGTACCAGAAGATAATGAAAGGAGGACTTTTTTAAAAGCAAGTTCCAGTGGTTGGATAGTGAGCAGAAACACTGCCCGGCATCTGCTCTGCACCCTGAAGCCCAGTTCCTTCCATCATGCTGAGATTTTTTTGAAACGCGCTGCTAAGGAGGCTTTGTTTTCTGCTCAGTACTGATATTTCCATTGTGCCTGTGTTATCTGACGCTTACTTTCCAAGAAGAGAAAGGAACTATTTTATTTAAAACTTTAAAGTAAATCAAGTTAAGTGGGTTAAAAAAAAAATCCTTAATACTTCCACTCTCTGTGAGTAGTGGATATAAGTGGTTAACCTGGAAAGTTGTACCAATGTTAAATCTTCAGTAGCGGCTGTAAATTAAACAATAAATAAAACCATTTTTGTCTTAGTTAGGTTTTGGTTGTATTTTTTTTAACCAGATTAAAAAACGCTGGGTATTGAGTCCCAACAGCTCTGGAAGGAGTAAGTGGAGAGGTTTATACTGTTGGGATTTTTGACACTTGAATATTTTTGTTTGACTAAAATCAGCAAACAATTGTGTTCTCACTTGCTAATTAGTTTTGGGGTTCCTGTGATGACAGAGACACTTCCTATAGCATATGTTTTCAGAATTTTCTGGGAGAATATATGCTTCAATAATTTTAGGGATGTGTTTTTCCCCAGCCTGTAGGCGGATTTCATACCAACAGAATTCTGGAAAATTATGTTAATAACTCAATATGTCAATAACTCAAAATTGAAAGGTGAGCTGCATTTTAACAAAAATGTCAAAGGTTCTTTTTTCTCCTGGTTATAGAATTCAAAACTAGCGTCACTTCAGATCTCATAGTTGCTGGAATATTGGTCCTCACCAAGAAAGTTTTCTTCAGATTGGAATCCACTTCACTAGAAACAGCCTCGTGTGTGATCCTGTGCCTCTCGTGCATCACGATGTTGAGTAACGTGTGTGTATTCAGCTCAGCGTTTGCTGCGGTCAGAGCCTCTGAAAAACAAGAAAACTGGTGTCCTTAATTGGCAGTGAAACAGGAACTTTCCAAAAGTCGTTAATCAATAATTAGAAATAAAAAATATGTAGACAGGAATAGAGGTGATTTTGGGCTGGCATGTGTTCTAACATGTTTACGTCTGAGTGAATTTGACCTTCTATCCAGTGCACTGCTGTAGTGATTTAGATTCTGAAAACAAGAATAAATAATGCAGAGACAGCTCTGCCTTTCAAATGTAAGTGGGCAAAATGACAGGAAAGTGTGTGTGTTTGTGTATATGTGCTGTAAAAATGAAGAGAAAAGATTGGGAGCGATGGTGTCGAAGGCAGGAACGTTAAACTCTTGTCCTTCAAAAGGACTCCAAGTTCTGTAGCGTGGTGACTGCCTTGCGTTTGATGATGGAAGAGCTGAGTGGAGGCTGGGAGCAGCAAACAATAAAATGTTATGTAAGGGAAAGTGGTTCAGTGTCTGGTCTGCTCTGGGAAGGCCTCTCCCCGGGGACAGCTGCTGCTTACTGCTTGTGCCACTGGAGGGAAGCCACAGCCAGGAGATGAGCTGTGAACGTCGGCAGAGGCAGTGAAATGACGGCTCTGGGTAGGTTTGCCTGTTGGAAACTGCTGGGGCCTGCAACATGCTGTAAGATCCGGCAAGGCTAAAGGAAACGCGTAAATGGTATGTGTGATTTCCTGGGACAAAAATCGTTACTTTTTTTTTTTCCTTTTCCCATCAACCAGAATGGTTTTCCAGCTGTGCTTTTTTCCTTCCCACTGGAGTTCTTTTAGTTCTGGACACTGTTCCTACCTGGGAGTGCTCCACTGCTATGAGATGGGCAGAGGATCTGTGGAGAGATTCCTCCTCTTACTCTTCAGCAGTAAGAGATGTACTGTTGGGTGCCTTGGCTGGCTGCACCCTCCCTGGCAAGCTACAAAACGCTTGCGTGTTCCCGTGTGAATGCGCTGTTTGCAGATGGAATTGGTTTGGAGTTGCTCTGGTTTTGTTGCTGCTTTCTGGTGTGGTGGGGCTGGAAGCCCGGTTCCCCGCTGCTAGCGGCTCTCGGCCGGAGTGCTGCTGCTGGGAGAGCAGCCAGCCTATGGGAGCCTGTCCGTGTCTGCAGCTTATCTGCTCATCACTTAGTTTTAATAATGAACAGAATGTAGTGATTTTGTCATTCCTGACCTATCTTGAGGAGATATAGTGAGAAGTTACACCCATCAGTTAAAAAAGGCAAGCTGCTGCAGCGCGGACTGGTGACGAGCAAATAGGCTTTTCTGCGGTATTGGCTTGGCCAGGTTTTGCCGTAAACCCGAAGGAACGTCGCTTGTGGGAGCACGCCGTTGTGAGCTGGAGGGTAGGTCTCGAGCTCTCTGCCCTTGTAGGTGCCTTGGCATCCCTAAATAGCAGCCCCGTTATCCGTCAGGAGCGTGTTCACGGTGGGCTGCCGGGAGACCCAGCAGCGCTGTTATCCGACCGCCGGCCCTTCCCGTTCCCAGCTCCCCAGGCTCTGCACAGCGCTGAGCGCCGTGTCGGCCGCGTGCTCCCCGCGGCAGGTTGCTCGAGAATCGCTTCTCTCAAAAGGAGTGCGCGGACACCTTCCTGCTCCCCACATCCCAGAGAAACGTTCAGAAGCTCGTGTGTCACGGAATCTTTCATGACCTCGGTGTGGTGGTCCTACACGTGTTTAGAGTGCTGCTTCCAGTGGAACCTGGAAGAACAGGGTCTCCAAGAAGCCACGGACAGCGATCCATTGGCATCTGGAAACCAGTTGAATTTACAGGGAGAGACAGAGGTGGTAGATCATTAAGATGAGAAAGCAAAAACAAGAATTGTTTCAGGAAAAAATGTACGTTGCTGTAAGTGATTAGAGGAACTGACCCAAACTAGTGAGTGCTCAGGGAGAGGAAAAACTCCTGGGACACTCCTTGCTAACTCTGGGAAGCAAATGACACACGAGTTACAGATCATGAAGGCAGAAAATATTAACATCTTATTATGTAGATCTTTTTATTGCCCCTCCCTTGCAGGGCTATGACTGTACCTGGAATACTGTCTCCAGCTTAAGCGGTGTGTCATTGAAAAAGCTTTTCCTGCTGTTTTTCTCAGATAAAGCTGAAAGGACTTGGGAAAGAGACCAAAAATAACACAGCAGCTGTTTTATTAGGAAAGAGATGGACGGTGTCTTTGCGTGGAGACGTGGCTACTGATGGAGAGCAAGGCAGTTCTTTGCTTTTCCAGCTTTCCTCTGAATATTAGTGAGAAACCTGATTTTGCAAGAGTAGTTTTGGAAAGCTGGATGCTGCTGGATGCCCTGAGGCTCTCGGAAGTGTGAAATGGCCTGTGCAGGGAGGTGGAATCGGAGCCAAAGCTACGTCTGCAGGTCAGAAAGTCAGGAGCGCGTCGAGCTGCTGCTTTCCAGTGATCGGGCAGGGGACCCCACAAACCTGTCTGTTCTGGGAGGTTCGTTGGGCGAGTAAAAGAACAGACAGAAGAAGGTTGATCAAAGGGTGTGGTTCTACCAGACGTCATCCGGGGAAGCCCTTTCTGTCCCGTTGATGTGGTACTTCATTCTCTAGGAATATCGATCTGACAAATTTTTGTCATTGTTACATTCAGGACAAAAATCTTTGAGTTTCCTGGCCTGTTGCATCCATCCCAGCGCTCACGGTGTGCCATGAGTGCCATCCCGGAGGTGTCACCTACATCTGCTTTGTACGGCTTGTGGAGTCCTCCGTCCATTAACAGCTGTACGTGGGTGTGCTCGGTGGTTTCTGTCCATCTAAACAGACTACTGGGAGATGGAGAAGAAATGAAGCCGTTCAGATAAAGTCCTTTGAGCAATCCTTTTACAAACATCCCAGAATGACTGTTCATCACTTCAACCGACTCACAGGTTTGCAAAAGTCTAGATGACCTGATTTCTGTTGCAGCTCCTTGGAAAAGTCTAGATGTGTCAGCAGGAGGGCTGGCACCAGGCTGAGGAGCCACGTGAAACTCACGGTAGGAAAAGAGACATCGGATTGCTGCCTAGCAGAAAAAGAACCGCGCCGCTGCTGCGCGAAGGCTGCTCTGAAACGCCCGGAGATCTGAAGATCTCCTTCAAACTCTCCAGCGGGGCTTCGTGCTCGATTCAGGCTGCTGGCAAGTTTTGCCCCGAAGAAATACCCTCGGGGATGAGCCGAAGTCCCCGGGCAGTGCTGGCAGATGAGCTGATGCGGGTAATCACTAGAGATGGCGCGTGCTGAGGGAGCAATCCGGCAGCCTGTGGCTCAGGGGTTATGTCAGGAGGTGTGGCAGATCATCGGGATTATTTTGGAGAGCTAGGAGTGACTGGGAGAAACCAGCGGTAAAATTAAAATCCACTTTAGAGTGGTCTGTGAAAATCAGCCCCTCGCCTGCCGCGTGCAGATGCGAACAAACCCAGCCCAGGCCGTGCTCCCTGACCAAAACATCCCACCAGAGTTTTTTTCTTTACCCGTGATGGGCAGGAACTGATCTTACTGGAAGGGACTTCAGACTCCTGACCTTTGGGGTTTTTACTTCTGGGTAGCAGAAAATTGCATTTTTAAATTTTTTTAATTTTTTTTTTTTTTGTAGATGGTGTTCAGCTCTCTCAGGTTTGGTCGTTAACAGTGTTCAGAATAAAGCCCGAGGGATTCACCGCCCAGGACGGGAGAGCAGATCCAGCGGCTGACAGCTGGAGCAGCGAGAGCTCATTCTGGTGTCGCGGAAGGCAAACACAAACATGAATTCTGTAATGATGTGCAAAATGATCTGGTTGCTGGGGAGAAAAACCCCCACCTCCTCTCACCTCCTCGCTACGGCTCCTTCGTGTTTCCAGAGACTTTGCCTTTGCGTTTTGAGTGTGTGTTCTGGTTTGGCCCATTTACCAGTGCCCGCTCGGAGCCTCCTTGGGAACGAGATGGTGCCTGCTCGGGGTGGGGGCTGCCAGGGACGAGCTGGCCGTTCCCTTCTCCGAGCGCCGGAGCGCCCGCTCCAGGTACAGCACACGCTGCTCTCCGGGACACCTTCTAGACAGTGCCTGGGTTTAAACGGGGCGCTGGGGCCTGGGCCGCTCGTGCGGGGTGAGACTAACGGGACAGATGGACTCTGTGGAGGGAACAAGTGTGAGGGGAGTATTTGGGAACGCCGAGTGTTGAGGGATGGGGACAGGAGGAGCCCCGCTCTGGCAAAGGAGGAAGACTCTGGTACAGCATTGCAGGTCAGACCCGCAGCTTGGTCACATGCGCGACAGCTCTGGAAGATGTAAAGAAGGCCACTCATGGTGGTGTTGGGCCTCCCAGCACAAAACAGAGTACAGTTTGGAAAATCTTGACATTTTTTGCGATTCTGTGTCTGGTGTTTGACACTCAGAACTGCTCGGCGGCCTGGGCTGCCCCGTAGGGCAGAGGATGTGGCTGGGACTGGGAGATGCTTGAGAAAAATACAAATTGTGGCAGCTGCTGGAGAAGCCTATTTAGAGGATGTTGGGTTGGCTTATAAAAGCTGTCTCTATTCCTTGCGGACAGCTGTATTCCCCAGTGGAATTCCTTTCTTGCAGCTCAAACAAGGGTTGGAAATTTGCTCAGAGCCCCAGCGCAGGGCAGGCGAGGGTGCGAGCGCAGCTGTTTCGGAGGCAGCGGCTGGTGCCCTCTTCGTTGGAGGTCTTCAGAGCAGACAGCAAAGCCTGACCTGAGAGCAGCGAGGCTGTAAATAGCCGTTCCGTGGAAAAGGCCGTGTGGGAGGGTGGTTCAGACCCTTTCCTGTCTCTGTGTGGTGATGCTTGAGAAGCTGCGCGTAATAAGCAAGCGCGTTTATGGACGGGCTGCTGCGTTAGACCGGTACGTGCTTTTGTTCTGAGCAAGCCAGGCTTTGCCAACTGAGGGCTGTTATCCCCGATTTATCTCCAGAAATGGTGTGGGTGATGGTGCTCTGCCCATGTAAAACTATCAGGCGGATTTTTCCCACTCACGAGCCTGCCGTTCGACGCGCCGGGCCAGGGACAGCTGGTGCAGGGGGCTGGGGGTCCCGGGAGCCACCGGCTCTGCTGGTTGGGGAGGTCAGGAGGGGTTTGTGCCCTGGGAAGTGGTGGGGTTGTGTGACGGGCAGTGCTGGCAGATCACAGCGCGTGCTCTGGCCCTTTTCACAGCAGGCGCTGGCAAACTGCGGCACCAACGGGGGTGTGGCACGAAACCCAGCAGTGCCCAGCTGAGCACTCGGTGTGTTGGGATGGGGTTTGGGTGTAGGTGTGTTTTCTTCTCTTCCATTGGTTGGAAAGGTTAAAAACAAGGAAAAAAAAAAAAAAAAAGCCAAACTTTTTTTTTTCCTCACTGGCTGTTTGGAATTGGCTGCAGCTTTCCCCTTCTGTGCCTTGTGGCACCATTCCTGACAGGAGAGCCAGTGTCTGGGAGATGAAAGGAGAGGCTTTTGGGTACGGAGTAGGGTGGGCTCTTCGTGGGCTTGGCAAGGAGCTCTGCTTTTACACCAGAGACTGGGTAAATTCTGTGCTTTTTCTCCTCCCCACTGTGCTTGCGGTGGTGGGCGGGGGGGGCCGGGGGACACAAGAGCAGGTGCAGCTGGAGCAGGGGGCCAGCGAGCGTGCTGGCATGCGCATTCCTGTACCACCTGCCTCTCCCCTGTCTGTGCAGTAACGCAGTCATTTCCTTGCCCTATTCCTCTCTTATATCCCCTTTTTGTCTAACGCTCCCTGTTCCCTAACGGGAACACGATTGATAGCGTTTTCTCAGCTCTGTCAAGATTTTCGGGTCAGGGATGCAGCCCTAGTCAGCGTTTTTCTTGCCTTCGGCAGGGCCTGGGGCGCCGGGTGGAAGGACAAAGTACGCCAGTCTGAGGTATTTAAGCAGAGGCAGCGCGGATGGAGCCGGTGTGGAGCAGCGTACCTGCGCGGCCCAGTTCAGTGTCCAGGGCAATCCTTGGACATTCAGGGCAAAGCGTCGCCTGTAAGATACTGAAATGCCGCCGGGTGCTGTTGCCCCGCAGAAGGTAGCGTGACGTGGTTTAGGGTTGCGGTTGGAAGTGGTGTTGCCCACCCTGCTCCTGAAAGGGGAGAAGTGTCCAAGCACTGGCCCCAGGGGCCGTTTAGATGGGGTCTCGCAGGGGAACAGGCACACCGAGCCCCCACCAGCGAGAAGGCAAGCGCTGTTACTGGGAAGTCAGCGTTTACAGCCCGGGAACCAGAGCGGCCGCCGGGGGGGCGGGATTTCCCCTGCGTTTCCCCAGCGGAAAGAAAAAAGAAAAATATATATATATTAAAAAATATATATATATTCTCATATAGGGCTGTGAAACTCGCGGCTGTGCCCCCCACCCCCCCGCCTCTGCGGGGTAACAGCTTCTGTGCCCCGGGAGCTGCGGGGCTGAGGGGCGCGGGGCCGGGGAGGGGGCG